>NDGN011483162.1:0-11380 GCA_002564285.1 Tympanoctomys barrerae
AAAAAAAAAAAAAGGACAGAAATAATTGTATGATTATGTCCCAATGAAACTTTATTTCCAACAAGAAGTTGGGGGGAGGATTTACCCTCAGATTATAATTTTCTAACTTGTGCTCTAGATTCCTGAAAGCCTGTTTAGACTGATTTCTATTTACTAATTGCATTTCCTGCTCTATAAACTCTGTTCTTCGGTTCCTCAGGAGCAGTACTGTCAGAGGCCTGAGTGTGCAAGCTCAAGTTGCCTGTGTTTAAATCTATGACTTTTCATTTACAAAATTTTTGAGTTGGGCAAGATTTTAACTTTGATGTGCCTCAGTCTCTTATAGAAAAGCACACTTTGAGGGTTGTCACACTAAATGCCACACTTATAGACATAATTACACAGAACAATGTTTAGGACCTTTAAAGTCCTCAGGAAGTATTAGTTATTATTGACTCTTTTATAATTTCTTTCAAATCCCTCTTACAATTTCAGAATTCACTCAAACCTGTCACATTAAAATTATTTATTTTATTTTATATTTCTACATTGCATTTTCAAGACAAGATAAAGTAGAAACATCCTGAGGTTTTTTCGCTATTGTTCTCTTGCCACACCTTTTTTCCTGGTATGCTTTTATCTACATTTTTCTAACACTGGTTCTCACTTTTATACTTCCTTTGGATAAAGTTTGGTTTATTGATTATTTAAGGGGATCTTTTGACTAAGGATTGACTTTCTTGTCACCATGACTCCTAGTATTTGCAAAACGCGCCTCTTGAATCTGAACTCAGAGCCCACATTTTCACGGTGTGTGGCCGGACTGCAGGGGTGGTGCAGGTAGATGGTCCACCTGACTCCTACATGGTCTTGCTCGGGTTTGGATGGGCTTGTCTTGTGACTATGTGAGAAACAGGTGCCTCTTCTTCTTCTCCTCACTCGGATGTATCCAGATGGAGCTGTGCAGAGCCCTGAGCTCCAGTGGGGGTTCTGGACATCCCAGAACCTGCTGCTTGCTTCATGTCTTGTGTGTGCATGGTCCTCCCACTGTTTAGGAGATGCCAGCCGGCAGAAGTAAGAGTACATGCAGGTGGTTCCTGGCCTAGCAGAAAGCACACAAGGGTTTCGATACTCGGTGGCACAGCATCCAAACTGCCAAGGAGGATGCTCCAGGTGGTTATTTTCCCCTGCATCCAGCTTACCAGCCAAGCTGCTCTTTCTGCAGTGATGACCTGAGTGAGTAACCAATCTCTTTTTGCTCTTTTTCAGAGTGAAGAATGAATGCTTTGGTACAGAGATGTTTATTTCTGGTGCTATTGTGGTTTGGGAAGTTTTGGGGTCTATTCATGCATGTTTCAGAAACGTGGAGGGCCAGGGAAAAATTGCATGACCACAAAGAAATTTCTAGAAGGTGACTCTTGAGGAAATGGTAAATCTAAAGGAACGATCATGAGGTTTGGAATAAAATACCTTAAAGTTAGAATACTGGTTTTGTCGTCCAGCTTCATGGCTTGGGGGAGGTCATCCCTGCCTCTGAACTTGATTCTTCCTAAGTATTAAATTAGAATAATGTAGCTGCTCCAGAGTAACTGTGAAGACTTGACAAAATGTTAAATACGAAAATGTCCATGAATAGGTGTTTTTTCATTATTGATTCTTCTGTCTAATGCTAGGATCATTCAACAGAAAGAACTTTGCTTTCTCTCTCTCTCTCTCTGTCAGTCTAGAAGGCATGGTATGAATCACTGCTATGTGGATTATTTATTCTAAAGAAGTTTCATTTGTTCATACATAAAGATCATGTATTTAGATTAGACTATTGACAAAAATACATTAGAAAAAACTATACAGAATTGCTAGTATTTTGTAGCTTTTTCTTTATGTGCAGAACCAGGGATTGAACTCAGATCCTTGCACTTGCCAGGGAAGTGCTTATTCCACTGAGCCATCTCCTCGGCCCCTTATTTTGTATCTTGGGCACTGATAATAGTAACTCTGTTTGGTTCACTTCAGTTTCAATAGTCTACACATTTGTGTGTTTCTAGAATTGTTATACTGAATGCGTAGAATGAGATTATCGTCCACTTGAAAATCCACAAGATGGGGGTTACCAGGGGCCTAAGTTTGCCACATATGTAGCATGTATAAAATTTTCTTTTTGAAGTCAAGGGTGAGCTTGGCTGCGCACCTGGGGTGAGTGCATCATACCTCTAAAAGTGAAGTTGTAGACATTTTTCGGGAAGTTCACGGCTGAGACAAAACACAGACTCCATGAGGTGCGGCCTGTGTGAGCACATTCATAACCAAGGCTGAGTCTCTGTGGCCTCACCCACTCGCCAAATGGCACAGCACTGGCAAGCTGCAGGCATTGAGTGTGATAAGACCTTTAAAGCTCTTACTTAGTGTTTGGTCTCTAGTGGGGATGCAATCGTAGGCAATAATGCTGCAGCACAGTTTTTTTTTTTTTTTTTCCTGGTAAGGGAAGGAGCATTGTAGAAAAAAGACAACAGGCAATTCAGTGTCTTTGAAGGTCATTAAAAGGCAATAAAGAAAACTTAATGCCAGAGCTACGGAGGATTTCAGACAGGTGATAGTTACGGTCACAGCTTGGACAGCTGTTTCTCTTACTAGCTCGGGCACGGGGTGGGAGACACACGGCTTCTGAGATGGTTCTGCGGAGCCCCAGCCTCCTGCAGTTCATGTCCTGTGGGAACTCCTCGGCTGAGTGTGGCTACCCCAAGTGACTCATCTCTGGCCACTAGAGAGTGACAAAGGTGACACGATATGGCTTCTGATGACGTAATCACACATGTGACCTCTGTCTGTGTGCAGGCATGCTCCTGTCTTGGCTTCTCTTGCTCCTCAGAGTGGACAAGCTGCTGTGTCAGATCCAAGGCCCACCTGACCCCAGGAAGCACTCAGGCAAGGCTGGCGAGGTGTGCGGGTGATCTGCAGCCGCGGCCAAAGGAGAGCTACTGGGTCCTTCCAGCAGTCATGTGGGGTGCACTGAAAGTAGATTCTTCTTCCAGGTGAGACTCAGAGAGTTGTACCTTCTTTACTTTCTGCACAAGACTTCTGAACAGAGGACCCAGCTAAACTGTACCTACATTTCCACGCTATAAAGCTGGGATAATAATAAGCATTGTTGCTTTTCGCTGCTATCCATCTGTCCAATTTGTTACACAGCAACAAGTGACTAATCCATAGTGTCCAGCAAAATAAAAGAGGTCCTTTTGCACTAATGTTAAGGTCTTCTGAGGCTCGATTAGATGCAGTCAGGGGACAGAGTCATTCTGAAATTGTCTTGTAGGGAGGGAGAGCTCTGGCAGGCAGCTGGTGGACAAGAAAGGAAGTCTCCTGGTGCCTGGACTTCAAGATCTGGCATAGACCGTAGAGGCCCTCAGTCCTGATTCAGGTGGGGGCTCCATACTGTTGCCCCATTTCCACTAGGATGACCCCACACTGTCACCCCACAGGACAGGACATGTAATAGAACAATCACCACTATGGAGGAGGAGTGGAAAAGAGGTCCTTAGAAAACTGTTTCCACTCAAAATAATTTCCTGCTCTTTCCACAGAGTTTTGGACCCTCACTGCCTCTGTCCTCTGAATGACAGATGGCACCTAGGTGTAGTTTGCTCCCTTACGTGGGTGCTCCTAATTCTTTAGGTCTGCCTTGTCGCCATTTTTGTTGAGCACTGTGCACTAAAATTGTTTGTCACCAGCCAACCTGCTCTGCGGCCGGCATGGCTCATGGGAAGGAGAGGGACTTTGAATCTGAGCAGCCTGGGATTCCTGTCTTGGTTCTGAAAACCAAATCCGACAGACTGCTTGGTACAGGAGGCTACACTGCGGTAACCCTTTGGGGTCCTAGCAGTTTGGGGCTGGTGTGTGTGTCTGTTTTTGTGATTGTCTCTTGGGCCTGGGAAGGACACAAGAGAGGTCACTCCACTCCTCGGGGCTGATGGACACTGCAGCCGCAGCTCCACTGTACAGCTCTGCAGCCCGGGGACAGACTCGGGGGATGTCAGACAGGAGGGCAGAGCTGCCACAGGGCCTACTGTGAGGCCTCCCGGTGTGACAGAGCCAGAGGCAGTGCCAGGGCTGGGCCTCCATGGCCGCGAGGGACATCCCGGTGAGAGCCAGACCCGCTCCCACGGGACTCTGTGCCTGAGGCACAGCCTGCTGCGGAGGAGGGGGCTCGCGTTCTCTCTGCAGCTTGCTTGCATCCGCAGGCCAGCTGTGCCTGCATATCTGGAAATCCTGTTGCCTCTCTGGTCTCTGCTGAGGTAAATTGTGCCTTCAAGAAAGGCATAGAGCAGAAGAAGAGAAAACCTTCCTCCAGACAGGAGGGGCTGAGGTGTTTATCTCATTTGGAACCGGCACGTGCTTTTCATTAAGCCATAAACAGCAGCGATGGATTCTTCGCTCAGCTTTTTCACAGAGCTGGGCGCCCCTCCTGGCCGCAGCTCTCCACTCTTGCGGTGAGCTAGCAGGGAGGCAGGAGTGGCTGCCGGGAAAGCGGTTACCCCTCCTGTACTGGCACGGCCCCTGGGCAGCTGACTGGGCAAAATGTCCCTGCCACAGTCAGTAGGAAAGGGAAGCAAGGGTCCTGTCTCGGCAGTAGGAGGTCTGCATAGTCACGTGACAGCGGCCGTGCCACCAGGGACGGAGAGGGCAGCTCCTACTCGTCCCTCTTGGCTTGCCGTGACTGCTAAGGTAGCAGACGTCTGGTGGAGAGAAGTCAGGCTGCTGCCCTGGAGAACAGTCCATGGTGGCCAGCAGCATATTGTTCCTCTCCGCTGGCATCCAAACTAGACATCCTTAGTTTCTGCATACATTCCATATTCCAGGCCTTTATGAAGTGGAGAGGCGAACTCCAAAGCTGCCTTTGCAAGCATCAAACAGCATGAGAAAGAACTAAGCAGTTTTAAGCCCGCAGCTGCTGTGGAGCCCCTTGCCTAGCTCTTCAGCTTTCTCCAAGGACTTGTTTAAGGGCTTGGGGCATATTGGGAAAAGGACGGGAAAAGCCCAAGGCAGTCACAGAGGCCTCATTCCAGGGTTGGGCTCTGATTCCACACCCTGCGTGGGACCCGGGAGAGTCCCCTCCAGGAGACCTTCGGGTGGCTGCAGGAGCCCATGCGGGGCTTTTACAGAGTGGTCGCGCTGAAGATCAGAATGTGTACCAAAAGCCACTCTGCTCCATGGTAGAAGGGAAGTCCTACTTTAGTCCGGCATTGTGACACACACACACACACACACACACACACACACACACAAAAGCCCGCAGAGGGCGTCACATGTGTGGACTCTGGTGTCTGGAATTTAAGTAAAATCTGTAATTTTCCCCCTGCATTTCCTCAGAGAAATTAGCTATTCTATTCACTGCATAAATTCTCAGGTTTTGCTAGCACGACACTCAGGGTGTTGAATTTTTTATGACAAAAATGCTGTAATAATTGTTGAACAGATGTAAGTGTTGGAGCCTCGGCTCTGGCAGACCTCACAAACCCTCGATTAGCAATTTAACTCTGTCCTTGCTTCCGCCCGCCCGCCGCCTGGGAGCAGGAGTTATGGCCCGGCACAGGCCCAGAGGCAGGGTGGCTCAGGGCGGCTGGAGGCTTTAATGAGCTCTCGAGCCCAGCCAGGGGAGGAAGAGCTCAGTGTGTTCCAACCCGAGTCACCAGGTTACCAGGTTGGGAGACTCAGAGGTGAGACATTGACGGGGGCCTTCGCCCTGGGCAAAGTGGCTTCTGAGCCTTGGAAAGGAGAACCGCGACAGCCGTTCCCGGGAAGCCGGGAAGCCACCATCTACACCTGCAGCTGGGCTACGCACGATGGGCCAGTCGGCTCCCATTTACACCTGAAAGCCGAGTTGCACAGGGATCTGCTTCTTTCCTGGCTGTCTACACAGAAGGCAGCCATGGGGGACTTGCTGGGGACTTTGTCCACTAAGTGATGAAAGCAGGCAAATGCCTCCAAATCAAAAGGTAAATCAAAAGAAAATGGCAGCCAGCAAGATGAGGCGGCTGTGACAGGCCGTCAGCCGTGGAGCCACCCGACAGGCCTGGTGGCAGTGCGGAGGCTGCCAAGAGAACCGCCTGAGGTGGCTGCCACCAAGACAGATGTCACTGCGAGGAGAGCGAGCTTCCGTCGCTGACGGCAGGGCCTGATGGAGCAGGAAGTGGTACTACATGCGCCACTTAGGAGAATAATAATACTAATAAAACCAGGACTGCGAAGGGGGAGAGACAGGGAGGGGCTGGCGGGTGTGAGAGAGAGGAACGAACCACCCTGTCACAACGTTTGGTAGAGGAGGGATCGAATTAATGGCCTTCCTGGAGTGTGTGTGTGCGCGTGCGCGCGTGCATTCACACATGCATTCTTTAGTGCAGGGACCAGATTGTTTCAGGAGCTGACATTCTGAGCTCTGTTGTGCTGGTGGGCAGCTCCGTCCTTTCCGGAAGTGGACATAGCCAGCAGGCGCAGAGTTCGCTGTCCCCGGTTTGTAGGAGGCCCACATCTCTGCCTTCCCTGGGATGCCTTGGTGTCCCGCTGTTTCTCTCTCGGAGACCTCAGTGCCAGTGTGTTGGCCTTCAGCAGAGAAGCTCCAGAACATTCCAGCTCCCTGTGCTGAAGCGAGCCAGGCCCATTTTCATGCGCATTTCAAACTCATGTTCGTAGGCAATCCTAAAGCAAGAATGGCCAACACACTGAGTCCGAGGTGCTTTTTGAATATCAAGTTCTTCCTAAAAATGCTTTGCATCAATGAGAGGGCACATCTGCTGCTTTGCTTGAGGTCCTAAGGATCATGCATTGGGAAACCCAACCCCAGAAAATGTATGAAAAATAATGTGTGATTTTCGAAGTCTAAGATAGTTGACTTCTGTCTAGAAGATGATCATGGATGGACTTTCAGCTATAAATGGGTAAATTGTTTATGGGGCACAATAGTTCGATCTGACCACAAGAAATTCACTTCTTAAAAAAATGTCAAGGAAAGCAAAGTGAGGCATCGATGGAACAGAGTCTCAGTAGCTGACGTTCAGGTGCCCTGCAGAGGGTGCAGCCTCACGCTCTATCCGATTCCACCACTCCTACCACATCCCACATTCATGGGCAAACCTACAGGCTTTGTATGATGGAAAGACTTTGTGGTTACTGCCATTGTCCGTACTAAGTAGTCGCAGAGTGCCTATCTGCCCATTTTGAGTTTGTTGAAAACTTGTAAGTATCAGCATGTGATAAGTCTCTCCGGGCAGTGAGGTGGGGGACGTGGCCCAGCCCAGTGAAGCTGGAGCATGCTGCTCCTGAAAAAGACACTCCTGGCTCCACAGAAAGCCTTCAACACCAGGCATGTGGCCCTTAGTGCCTGCAATATGCTCAATTTCACTATCAATAAAATGACAGGATAAACCTCTGTACAGCAGTACGGCCAGGATTAAAATACACTGCAGTGGGTGACTTAGTAAAAGCTTCAAAAATATGGGGTGTACTGAACACCACAAAACAATCGGGCTGTAGTAATTGAACCCATAGGATGTGTTCTATTTGGAATTTAGTGTACACTTAATTTAAGCATAATTATATATCTCAAGCCATAAATCATACACAGTGGGATTCTGACATTCATTTCTAATATCATCTTATTAAGAATTGTATCTCAGAGAATTATCTCTTTTCTGTTCCAACTCAAACATTCCAGATGCTTTTTCTTTTTTACCTATGAGATGCCATTCCTTATCTCCAGTATTCCTTGTTCTAGCTTTTAAAGATGTATGCTATACATTAGTTTATTCTTGGATAGTAATATTTTTTCATGTAGCAAGGTCTTTATAACCATGGATCAAATGTTCTCCAACTACAGTTACTCAAGTCAGGGTTTTAATCTTTTTCTCCTCAAATATCTTAAAAAGAGATCACTTTCTTCTCATGCTCAGTGTCCTAATGGATGACCCTTATTTATAGGATGGCAATTTAAAAAAAAATAATGTAGTCTTACAATAAAATGTCCATGCTCTTGGTAGAGCAAAACGGGGTCCACAGAAATCATTCATTGTGATGTTCATTATCATCTTTTCTGTATTTGTTAACTTAATTTAATATTTTATTTTATTTTTAGGCAAGGGTCTACAGGGTGTTCAGGGTCTCATTACTAGATTGGACTTGTAATGATTCTCCTGTTTACAACCTCCCAAGTGCTGGGATTACAGGCATGTGCCACCATGCCCAGACTCAGTGGCTATTTCAGTACACCCCAGGGGTGGGTCCCATACAGCAGCCCTGGGGATTGAACCCCTGGACCCTGAGCCTACTTGCAGGTGCTTTAATCTGCTGAGCTATTTGGCCAGCCCTGTATTTGTTAATTTTAAAGCTATGAGCCATGCATCGTGTTGGGCAGTACATACATGTTTGGCTAGTAGCATGGCTTTGAGGCAGACACCATTCATTTTCTTTTTATTCTCTTGTTCTATATTCTTGCTGCCATCACAAACCTATTTTGTAGTGGTAGCAATAGACATAGTTTAAACTTAATTTTCCCAGGCTCCTTTGTTGTAGGAGTGATGAAGTTCTAGCCAATGAAATGGGAGACGTCGGCTAGGAGTCCTTGAGAAAGATAATAGAAGGCACACCTAGCTAGAACGGTTTTGCCCTTTCTTTCTGCCTTGAACATGGCCATGATTCAACAATATTCATTCCATCTATGGTTATCAAAATAGCTTGGGTGATCAAATGGGAAGAGAGAAGGTATTAGCTATGTATGTATGATTAAGTCAGTGCATTAGCCAGAGGCTCCCTAATGGTGGTCATCTCTCTCTTTTTTTTTCTGGTGGTCATCCTAGGTGAGAAAAATAAATTCTTGTTTGCTTAAATAGAAATAGGTCAGCTCCCATTGATTGTAGCTGCCAACATTTCAGTTGGAGCCCATGTTAATATTTCCCTTTTTAGACAGGGAAACGAAAGCTGAGTGAGCATATTGGAGCCATTGAGTAGAAAAGGAACTCCTCCAGTCTCCCCGTGCTTCTGGTTGTATTAAAAGTCAGTGTTCCCTGCTTTATAGTAGCAGATAAACAATGTCATAGGTCCTCTTGCTGCGAAGAGGCCACTCCCTGTCTACTTTGTGTCCCATGGAAAATTCCCTTGAAGGCCTGAACACGGCAGAAGTTTGATTCTCTTGGCACAACCAAGATAGAGGGGTCACTTGTTCCATTCTGGCCAACAGTCTTTACTCCCCAGAGAGTGTGCCCGTTGTGTGACTGGTACCACCAGGGGGCCTTCTGATCAGCTCTGCCACCAACTGGATACCATTGCATGACCTGAGCAGTATTATGCAGAGCAGAAGAGTCATCCAACTGAGCCCTATCCAGTGTTTTGACTGAAAAGTTATGATGGAGAGAAGGAAAGGTAAAAGAGTTAATATGTACCTGTACCAACTTCTCATAGTGAACGTAATAATCATGTACTGTAAATGTACCAGAAGAAAAACAAATGGCTGTTGTTTTAAGCCACAAACTTTTGAGATAGTTTGTTGATCAGCAACAGCTATTGGTCAGTTGTCACATTATACTTATAAAAATGCCAAGACCCATGTGGAGCCACCTTACTCTTGCTTTAGTTTGTATGGATTGCTTTTTTAAGAAGGCATTTGGTACAGGGCCTCACTAAGCAGCTCAGACTGGTAGTGATTGTCCTGTTTTCAGTCTTCCCAGTGCTGGGATTAGAGTCTTGTGCCACCATGCCCAGTCTTGGTGGCCTACTCTACATACCCAGGGGCCAGGCTGGCGCCACATGTGGTGCCGGGGATTGAATCCTGATTCCTGCACTAGCCTAAGCAGGTGCTCAGTCTACTGAACTATCCATCCAGCCCTTGTGTGAATTGTTTTTAAACAGCTCTGCAAAACCATGGCCACAGTTTTTTCAATCTTATTGACTTAAACCCAGACACTCCCTGTATATCCTTTGTTTTCCCACCAAGTATTCCCCAGTGGACTGGAAAAAGGTCATACTCATTGGCTGCAAAAATAACCTGTACGTTTTCAGTTTGAATAGGAAGGTTGAACCAGTGAGCATCATTTTTAGGGTGCAAATACATGAACATATGGAAGATATAGTACTTAAAGATATACATGTGAGGTCAGGAAGGAAGACAGGTACTTGTACTGAACAAGTTTGCTGGTGCCATACCGTCTTTGCAGGGCAGAGATGATACATTCTAGGGCTGGAGATTCATGACTCACATTGGGAATGAAGGTGTAGCTTTGAATCCATAGGTAGTGAAACAAGAAGGGTGCACACACGAACACACGCTTTCAAAAGATCTGAGACACTTGCGGGTTCTGCAAGGCAACTTGCCGTTGACTGTGGCCTATGAGAAAAAAGTCTCCCGAGAAATTAAAGGTACAAGCTGGTATGAGATGTGCTGAGTTTGCATTGCACTTGGAGTGCAGGATTCCTAAGTCAGAAGAACAAAGTATGTGTCTGAGGTTGTGGTGGATTGCCAGCTGGTGATCAACTTGTGACACCCTGGAGCTGAGCCCGTGTGGAGGGCACCCATGAGGATTGTTGCTGGCAGCATTAGAAGGAGAACTGGAGAGGAAGAGGTTATGCTATTGGTTCCCTTGGAGGAGCTTGTTGCACTGGCTTTCTTGATGTCATCCTGGCTATTCTCATCATCGGAGGAGCTTGGGTCCTTGCTGTTGCTGAGGATGGCTGTGGTATTTTTCAGGGAAGCTGAAATGTCCTTACTGTGAGCATCCCTTCCTGACTGCAGTGCAGATCTCTCAGCAGCTTGCAGATTCCTCATCCCACTGGCACAGACTGTGTAGCTTCCACCACTGACCTTCAGACCTTTTCAGGGCAGGTCTATGAAACAGACTTGCATGAGACGTGATTGTGGGCTCTAAGCCTCCAGTAGCCCCTGTGGGGGGCCTTGTCATGGGCCCTGGGTCTTTAGCTGGACGGATGCAGGACATTGCCATGGGATCCCAGCCCTCTGCTGGGTTCTTTAGGTCTCTAGTGTGTGGACAAATTTCCTGCATTGTTTTGTAGGAAACAACTTGACTCCCTGGATTACTATGATAAAATTAATCCTATAAATTATGTATCCTGTATTACATTGTTTTCCTTGCAAACCTTAACTATAACAGGGTTCTCTGTAGAAAAAAAATACAAAGCAATACTTTAGCGCCAGATTCTCAAGTGGGCCATGAGAGGCCCTCATAGCTTTAAGATCAAACCAAAATCAAATCAAAATCAAACCAAACCTCTGTGAAAGAATAAACCCAATAAAAATACTAGAAACTCTACTAGGAAAGAAGAAAGTAGAAGGAAAGACAGCAAACACACTGTCTTAGTTACTCTTCTCTCGTTGCTGGGACAAATACCCGACACTCAAAATGAA
>NDGN011483165.1:0-24090 GCA_002564285.1 Tympanoctomys barrerae
AGAAAGAAAGAAAGAAAGAAAGAAAGAAAGAAAGAAAGAAAAGAAAAGAAAAGAAAAGAAACAAAAGGGAAATCCCATACAGTGCTGATCCAGCATTGTGTTCCTTAAGCAAGTCTTTTCCCTTTGGGGACTTCAGCTTCCCTACTGTAAAATCAGCTGTCAATAAATAACTTTCAAGCCCTCTCTTCAGTTCTATTGCTTTTTTTTTTCTTTTAAAACAGTAATATGTTTTCTTAATTTAAAGAAAAGGGAAAAAAAAGCCAAGCACAGCTATGTGGATCCCCAGTGGGAAACACACCTTCCTAGCCTCTGATGGCTGCCAGGCCCCCTCCGTCCTCTGATTTTTCTGTCCTTTCCTGAGCTCCTCCCAGCAGCTCTCTGAGCGGAACTCCACCAGGGTTGCACAGACAATCCGGGGACCTGGTACAGAAACAGCGCCTGCCTCCTGCAGCTATGCCACCCGCCCCCACACTCGAGAAGATGCCACAGGGACGCGCTGTCCTGCACTCCCCCCACCCCGACACAAACCCAACAGAAGTCTCGTGGGGGATGCAGAAGGCCTGGGAACCAGAAGATTCTGTTTTCTGCAGGGAACATTGAACCAACAGAAGTTTTAACATATTCCTTGATTGGGCTGTGCATGGGTTTTCTTGAATGGGTTACAAAAAGGAAAAATAGGAAACTATTCATGGGGCCTAAGAGGTAAGACCAGAGCACAGCAAAGCGGGGGACATGCTGAGAGGACCTTCTTCCTAGCCTCTGATGCTACCTGGCCTCTCTGTCCACAACACGGCTGCCCAGAGCCTTTTGGAGGCTTCAGTGTCAGCGAGAGGTACCCAGGGGAGAGCACAGCACAGGAAGGCAGCAGGACTGGAGCACCAGTTACGCTACTGCCACAGGCTCATACACGCACAGGCCTTGCCCTCTCGGGGCTTCCCTGAAACAGCCAAGCATTGCCTGCTCAGAACCCCAAATGGTGCCGAGGAGATTTTGGCCTATACTGGGACCCTCGTCATTTTGCAGCAAGCACCTCACAGGGGAGGACAAGGCTGCTGGCAAGAGGGAGGCTGAGGGCTGAATTTGTCCCTCTGCTCCCTGAGCACTGAGCTGAAGCCATCTGGGGGTGGGGGCAGAAGAGCAACACTGGCTGTTTCAAAGCTTTCATGATACCGAGATGAAGTAGGCCTCCCTCACCCTGTGCACTGGGCTGCTCAGGGGTTGCCCTGTGCCTAGGGGGTTCCTGCAGCCTCCAGAGGGACTCTCCCCTGCTAGCATCCCCAATCCCCACCTGGCCCTCGGGCTCTCTCACTTGATTTGGCCTCTAGGCCTTCACCCCCCCTGCTTGGCCCCTTTTCCAGAGGGCTTTTAAGATTCTTCCTAGGACCTAACTAGTATTTGGAAATTAGGGGGAAGGCTATGCGGGCCAGAGAAAAGTGACTCCAGGTCTCCCTAGGATGATGTGCTCCACTGCGACACAAGCCTCAGAGGCTTAGCCTGGCAGTTTCCATGCTCAGGAACACTCTTCTACCCTCTTCCCTCTGGTCAGCTCTTGTTCAGCCTGCAGATCTCCAGTGTCACCTCCTCAGGGGAGCCCTCCTTGGTGCCTCCCTCATTCCATCTAGTTGAAGTCTTTCTGCAACTCCCAGGTCCATGTTTGTGTTCACAGCCCTTGTCCCATTGCAACTAAATAATAATTTCTGGTTGATTTAATTAATGTCTGCTTTGTACCAGATTCTGAGCCACCCAAGGGCAGAGCTGACATCAGTTTTACATATGCTCTATGAGTGCTCAGCGCAGGAATTACTTCTCGAGTGTTTGCAATGCCCATGGGTGTGTTCCTCCTTTTACATGAGCCCAAGTCCTGAGGGCCTTCAGCCTTCTCCAGCACAAAAGTCCTGCCAGCCTTCTGGTCCCACTGAGGCCCTGGCAGGCAGCTGTGCCCACCAGATCCTAGAGAGCAGGCCGGTCTCAGCAGGTGCTTCCACTGGCTTGCCTAGGTGGAGGGTATCTTCCTACAATGCATGGAGAAGCCTGAGGAGGGTGGGCCCTAGGCAGCATGCACACAGGACAGGGCATGCTAAGCAAGTGGGTCCTGTCCAAAGAGATGTGGAGAAAGACAGCTAGAGAAACCAGATGGACAGAGACAAGCAAAGAGACTGAGACTGAAAAAGAGAAAGAGCTTAGAGCCCTGGCAGCACCATCTCGCTGTCCCTACACAGGAGAGGACTGCACTCTGTGCTCTGTTGAGGGGTCCAGTGTGTGTTCTGTGAGCTTGTGAGAGGGTGCCTGGCTGCATGGGTAGCACCAGCATGCAGGCTTGAATCCTGAGGGGCTGCCTTCAGCCCCCACAGAGGGCCACAGCCCCATGCTGCAGGGCTGCTGGCAGCATTGTCGCCGTGCACTTGTGGAGGGAGGTAGGCGGAGGGAGGAGGCTCACAGAGTGTCAGTGTGTCTCAGCCTGTGTGGGGGTGGCTGTGCGGGGGTGGAGGCCTGTGGCATGCACCAGAACATGTGCCTGCCTGCTGCTCTGATGGCTTGGAGGGAGAGCAAGGAAAGGCCCTCCTTCCTCCTGGCCCTGCACACCCACTCCTGAGGTCTTGCTTCCCAATCTCCCATCCTTGGCACTTTGGCACCTGCTCATGATTATCTCCTAACCCTGACCTTGCCACTGTCTCACATTGTGACCTCTGGGCATTGCCCCCATCTGTGCAGTGAACAGACATCTCTGCAGTTCCCTCAGTTCTGAAGATCTGGGAGTCTGAGATTGCCCATGAAACCTTCCACAGACGGGCCACAGAGGCTAGTTACCCTAATGGGGCAGCAGACACCTCCAGAGATAGGATCTCCATTTTACAGATAGTGAAGTTGAGGCATACAGTAGCCAAGTGATTCCTGCCAGGTGCCCGAGGAAACGCAAGTCAGAATCATGATCAGAAAGTAACAGATCGTGAGCGAGAAGAGGGAACTTTCCCAGACATGGCACCCCAAGGGCCCCTTTGGAAAGCTTCCCCCACACACCCACACTGGAGACCTGGACACTGTCCCAAGCCACGCCTCTACCTCTCCCAGCCAGAGTATATTCATCTGTAAGATAGGAGTGACCCAGTCAGCCTGCCTCCGAGCTGAGCGGATGGACCAGGAAGTGCCTGCCCCAGAGGGTGGAGGAGGGAGAGGGGAAGCAAGTAGGATAACGGGCTGCCACTAGGCTGTGGGCAGGCTGGGGCCTTGGTGTTTCCTTCCACCATGATATTGCCCTTTCTCTTGACACTCTTGCCAGGAAGGGCGGCATAGCCAAGCATCTTCCAGAGGGGTGAAATCTTGGGTGTGAGAAATAACCTTGGACAGACCCCAGCAAAGGAGCCACCTCTGGGCACATTGCCACCTGCTAGCAGCCCAGCCGGGCCTGGTGCATGGCATGGTGCTGTGGGGTCAGAGGGAGCTCGGGAGGATCCAGCCTCTCCTCCGTGTCAGCCTTGCTGGCCACCCACCCCACCCCCACGCCGCCTGAATCAATTTCAGATTCCTGTTTCTAGAGAGAAAAGAGTGGGCTGAACACGCTCCCTCCCTCCCTCTTCCTTTCTCAAGTGCAATCTCTTTCTGAGGCTCTTTCAGAACAGCCTGATGATTACCCAGGCTGCAGGGGATTCTTTGCCTCTACCCGCTGCCTCAGGGGTGGGACCCAAGCCAGGGAGCATCAAAGGCCTCCTCCTCCTTCTCCTCCTCCTCCTCCTCTGCTTCCCCACCCTGCCCTTCCCTGGGCCCTCCGTGCTTTCCTCGCACTCCCATTCCTACTCTAGCAGTTCTGCCCTTTTCTGACACTCTGGACTTCAGAGAAGACTAAACATGCTGGGAACTCTGGCCTGCCCCCTGGAGCTGATGCTGCAGCTGCCCCAAGCCAGATTTTGTGCTCCTGGGGCTCATCACAGGGCAGGAGAAGGATGGGGCGAAGGCGGGAGGGAGTGAGCTCATCTCTGGGTCTAAAAGAGATAGTCCCATTTGACCCTTTAGAAGAACTGCCAAGTTCTCAGCTCTTTTGGATTTATATGGTTCAGTGGGGGTTTCAGCCTTGCAGCATCCAGAAGCCAGGGAGGAGCTTACTGAGGGCCCTGCCTCCAGCCCAGGGTACACAGGCAGCTCATCTACCCATGGCCAACCCTACCCTGGGCTCCTGGAAGGCCCACAGCGACAAGCCAGGCCTCACTAGGCAGGGCCACCAGGAAGCTCAGGAGAGGCATTTGCCCTCCTCCCCAGCTGGGCTACCCAGGGTCCTACTGAGAGGCCAAAGGTCCCCATGTCCCATTTAGAGTGGACCCAGCTTCCTCTGCCAGTCAGCTTGTTGGTCATCTGGAGTAGGTTCTGGAAGGGGCTCAGGTTCTGGTTATCAACTGCAGGGTCCCAGGTGAGAGGGACAGGGGTCATCGATTGACAAGTGGGCCTTGCAGACATTTTCACTGATTCCTCCTACAGAGGAGCAGGGTCTCTCTGGCAGCCCCGGGGCTGATCAAGCACCACACACACACACACACACACACACACACACACACACCTTTACTAGTCAACTCCAGACAAAAGGTAAACATCTGACAGACAGCCCAGCTCCCTGCCTCATCCTGCCCAGCACTTGAAGACAGCATCTCCATCTGCAGCAGCAGCAATGTCCTCCCTGAGGCCTGTGGTACCCCAGGCTGGAAGCTGCGTCTCCACGCCTACCACCTCATTTAATCCTTGCAGCCCTTTTTTTATCTCCAGATCTATGATGGGAGAAAAGTGTCACAGACTGTCCAATGCCACTGAGTTAAGGGTGCGGCACTGTGGCCCTACCCCCAACCCCCAGCCCTGCCGGACACTTGGGCAGGCACTGGTGTGCAAAGCGATGCTGCTGGCTTCCTCTATAATGTGCCCTGACCTTTATCAAACAGATCTCAGGCACACAGCCGGCCACCAAAGCCCTTTCTCTCCTATACACACATCGCTCCCTCAGGCCCAGGCCCAGCCTGCCGAGGTCATTCATGCTCCTGACACTGCACACAGCATTTTGTAGGTTTGTGCACTTTTCTGGGAAATGTCAATTTCAACTCTCATCAGATTCCTGGAGGAATATGTGACCTAAAAAAGGTTAAGAGCATGGATGGTTCTGGAAGGAAGAGGTCTGAAATTGATTAGACAAGGCCTGGTCATGCCTGCTACCCTCAGTTTTCTATCATGAGCACACCAAGTCCCGTCTCCCCTGGAATCCTGACCCTGAGCTGGACCCTCTGAGAGCCCAAGCAGTACAGGGGCTGAGAAGGCTCACAAAGCACCTCTTGGCCAAATCACCCCCATAAACAGTCTTGGCGATGTTCCATCTCAGGGCAGAGCAGCACTTTGGTTTTCACTTTTAGCACTTGACTCACATCCCAACTTCATCTCGCTGCACCGTGACGCAGCCCCACACAGCCCTGCCACGGTCACTCCCTGAAAGGCAGCTCCTTGGACTCTGGGTAGGCAGCGGAAACCAGCAGGCAAGGAGGCCCGGCTAGAGCTAGGGGGCAGCCTAATTCTCCAGAACAACCCCAAACATTGGGTTACTGAGTCCCACCTCCAGCACAAAGACCCTCGGAGAAGCAGGAATTCTGAGGACCAGAGAGAAATCACATCAGCACAAGCACTTGGGTCTACACCAGGACCTGGCTTATGTCTGTACATGTCATGGTAGACTGGGTGTACAAGTACAAGTGTGTGTGTATGTGTGTGTGCGGGCAACTGCATATACACAGCCATAGGCCCACTTCCCACACATAAGCAGATGCCAGCATGAGCTCACATGCCTACAACATGAGTCCATGAGTCCAGGACCCCCACACACACCACACACACACACACCTTCCTGTGTGCATGACCCCAGCTCTCACACAGATGAGCACATCTAGACTCCATAAGGACGCCACTGTGTCCACATCTCATTCTGCATCCTTACACACCCCAGCCCAACATACTTGTCCCCACTGATTTGGACACAGCTCTGACCTGCCACATGCATGCACACACAGTGACGCATATCCATGCCTTCACTCCCATGCAACCTAGCCGACAGCACTTTTTTCACACTCATACAGGCACCCCTTGCACCTACACTTTCAGGCTTTATACACAAGCACTTTCTCCTGTGTTCCTACATGAGTGTGTGAGCACTGTTTTGGTGTGTACAAGCAGACTCTACAGTCAGTTCTTACACAACACAACCAATTCCCTCAAAAGTCCTCAAGTGACAACCAACATTAACCCCCACCTCAAAATGCACACTCCTGCAGGTACCTTCAAACCTCACATGCCTGTCTACAAGACCCCTCTTCCAGAGCTCCTGCTGCTACAGCACTGCCCACCAGGGCACTGGCACCCTTTCGCCCTTGGGGCACACTGCACCTCCAAACTGCGTCTCAAGCCTTGCTCCATCTTGAGGTCCTCCAGAAGCCCAGCTGGGGGTGCCTAGGAACCTTCTCTGTGCCCTGCTACTCAAGGGGTTCCCTTATCTCTTCACCTGCCCAGCCTTCTCCCATCAGCATCAGAGGCACAAAAAAAGCTCTGGGGCTGGGCAACTTTGGCCAAGGACCACAGCTTCTGCACCCTTCATAATCCCAGGTGTCCCCCAGGTTGCTGATTGCCCCTCCTCCCAACAGTAAAGTCGCTCACATATTAACCCCTCCTGTGCCAATGCCCTTGTCCTGATAGGAGCTGGGCAGGAGGAGGTGGGAAGGGGAGGTGCTCACAGGAAGAAGTTAGCCACTCTGCACTGTGGCTGCAGGCACCTTGCATCAGGAAGGGTTACTTGAGAGGGGGTGAGCTCTCTGTCAAGTGAAACTAGAATGGGATTCCAGCTGGGACCCAGCTGGGTGGGGAAATCCTTTTTAACTTGGAATTTCTAAGAATCTGTTGTGCCCAGGTCATGTGTACTTGTGTGCATGTGTGTGCCACAGGCATGCACTATCGTTTCATCAAACACACACACACACACACACGACTGGCATGGCACATCTGTGCCCACAGACATGCCTACACCTGACTCTGGGCACGATGTCCACATGCAAGCACCCCCAAAACATGCAGCTTGCCTTATTCTGTGTACATGGAGAGTCCTGGAGAAGCAGGCACATTCCCCCCACATCCCACCCACCCAAGAGGCTGACCCCTGCACCCTCTAGGACTCCCTGGGATGCAACTCACTTTCCCAGTTCTTCAAAGAGCTGGTACTCTTCTGTGAATCGAGTGCAGGTAATGGTGGCCATGCTGGTGCAGGGCAGGCAGGCGAGGCTCGGGGTTGGGGCACCAGGACTGGGGTGCTGCTGTTCTGCTCCTAGAACTAGGAGCCACTCGCCTGCCCGTGCTGCTGAGTGCGAACAGAGAACTGGCTCGACTGACGAGCCTGGGGCTTCTGAGCAGGGCACTGTGGCTGCTCACAGCCTCGCGAGCCTTCGTCAGCATCCAGGTCCCCATGGCAACCACCTCCTAAACGCCCTGTTCCCGTTGCCCCGGTAACTGCCTCCCCAACACCTGCCTGCGTTCCACTGCAAAACCTGCTCCCGGACGGATGCCCTGGCCCTACTGCACACGATACTGCAGACCTGTGTGGGCCCAGGTGCAGGTGGACCCAATGCTCCCGGGGTGAGGGACTGAGGCAGGGTGGAGACAGGGGACAAGAACAAACTTAGTCCACAAGTGATCATCTCTCTTCTCACCTCCCCCATCTCCAACTGTGGAGCCCTTATAGCAGACAGGATGGGATTAAATGGGGCAAAGAGGCAGTTGCCATGGTAACATCCAGGGGGTGCCACATTCCAGGATGGTCCGAAGGAAGGACAGGATATAGTTACCCTGGCAACTTCATCTCCTCTGGAGAGACAGGTATTGCCCCGTTGCCCTGGCAACAGCGGGGTTCTAGGGTTTACAGGGAAGCGACGGTTAATTCATCAGGATATCTCTCTGTGGATTGCTGTAGTCTCAGTAACTATCTCCCTGTGCCCCTCTGTAATTTTGTCTTGTTTCTCTCTGCCTCTGTCCTTATTTTGCTCTTGCTCGCTCGGCTGTCCTGCCACCTTTCCATCGTACTGGCACTCTCGCCTGCGGAACAAGTGCAGAAGAGACCCCAGAATTCTGGAGGGACCACTCTCACAGCCTGTTCACCCCTACTTCTCAAAGCAGTGACAGCTTCTGGGTCCCTTCTGAGGCCTCTTCCTCAAGCTCTCCTCCACCCTGTGCCCCAGAGGGACCTGGAGATCTAGTCCCCTGGGGCTCATGGCCCAGTTTCTGTAAAACAGGAGAGAAGCAGCTGCGGCAATTTAGTTGGGGCTAGGGCCGTGGCTCTGGACCTGCCCTGCCCTGAAACTTCCATCTCCTAATACTATGGGCACCTTCCATGCCAACTTCAGTTCTTCAGGGCATCAGTCATACATTTTGCCCCAAAACCCACCCTAAACCCTAGGGGGTTAGGAAGGAAAGGAACTGGAGTTTAAAGATCAGAGTTCAGGTTTATTATTATTATTATTGTTGCTGTTGTTGTTGTTGTATTGTTAGCTGTGTGACTGGGAAAGTCACTGACACTCCCTGAGCCTCCAGCTTCTCTGCTAGAAAATAAGAGACTAAAGTGTCTTTGTAGAGGAAGGCTGTGAAGACTGAATGGCCTAATGGCTATGAAGGTCCCTTGGGACATATTCAACTATGAAGTCTTAAAAAGTTTCTAGAAAAGGAAAAGGAAGGTTTCAAGTGGGACCCTGGCCACTCCAATCCCTCTAGCTCGGACTTGGAGCCTCAAGTCTTACACACCAACCCCTTCCACTCAGGAAAGGAAAGGGTGCCTTAGCTCACTGCAGCCCAAAGCTCAGGCTGAGTCTGTGCCAGACCCTGCCGGCCCCCCACGAGCTGAGGCAGATAAAAGAATTCAGGGATCCCTTCGTTCTGTATTCCAGCGCAGCCCTTTCTTCTGAACCTCCATATTACCTGCTAGGCACCTGGTTTGCTGTATGCACTGCCCACCTTTTGGTGTTTTCCAGCCCCAGGAAGCCTCTAACTCAGGACTCCAAGTCCAGGAGGGCCTGGAGACATCAGGGTACCTCCACTCTACCCCTCTTCCCAGGAGTCATGGTTGGGGAGAAGGGGTGGGCTCTCTCATTCATCACTTTTCCCAGGAGGGAAGCGGGAGGGAGGCAGGGAGGAAGGGAGGGAGTAGAGGGGGAGGGGATAATGGCTTAGCCACTAATTGCACCATTACCACCTTCAGAAAAAGGAAAAACCACTCCTGTTTGTTTCTATGCACAATATGCTTCTGGCTTCTGCTGCCAACGTTGCAATTCAAAGGCAGAGAGGAAAAGCAGGCAGGACACAGAACACCGCGGGCCGGAGCCACAGGCACCTGCAACGAGGTGGGGGCAGAGCTGCACTGCTGCTTTCCTGCCCCAGAGGTTCTAGTCTGTCCCTGGAGGGATGGCTTCCACACCTAAAAAGCTGAGGCCACCTTGGCCTCTTGGGCAGGGGAGAGGAGAGGAGTCCTGCTGAGTCCTTGGGGTTTCCCCATGACTTATAAACTGTGTGATTTGGGAGGAGTATCCTCGCTTCTCTGTGTCTCCGTTTCTTCGTGTGTAAATTGGGGACTATGATCCCCTAGCTCCAGGGCTGTGGAGTGAGATGAACACCGTGTGTAACACTGTATGTGTGTTGAAGACGTGTAGAATGATCACTGCTTATGGCCTCCCCACCCCTGGACCATGGAGGTTCACACAGCACACCAGTGTTCTTCTCTGAGTAACTGCTAGAGTTTAGCTCATGGCTGGGACATCACCTTGCAACAATTCCCATGGAGCAAGAGGCTGGGTCTAGGAGTGGTCACCGGGGCTTCCAGTCATCAAGTCCAAGCCTAGTGATAACTTTGTTTGAAAACGTAGTAAAAACAACAACAAATTGTTCTGTGTGAGGCTGGATTCATGGAAATATACCATTCTGGACAGAGAAGGGGCTAGCCCTGCTTGGCCTGGTGCTGCCCAACAGCTCTCTCCTCTCCCTCCGAGGAAATGGAAGTTCAGAAGCAAGGGAGCCCACGGGGAAGGTCCCAGCAGCGGGCCACAGTGATTCCAAGGACTGTGTGCAGGAGCAAAGTAGCACAGGTGGGCAAGTCATTCTCTGTCTCTGACAGGACCTCTGGGTCCTGCCAGGTACAGGAACAGCCCAGCCCCCGTTCCTGGCACCTCTACGCTCAGTTTTCCCTTTCAACAATCCTTTCTTCTTTTCCTCTTTCCTACCCTGTCTTCCTCCTCTTGTTTTCAGCTCTTCTTCTCATTCTGTCATTCCTGATCCTTCTCCCTCCTATTCTTCCTTTTCTCCCACTTTCTCTATCGTCTGGTCTCTGTCACTGCTCTGCCAGGCATGCAGTCCTGGGGCATGGGATGGTCTCATGCTGCAGAATCCATCTGATGGCGCAGACAGCTGGATAGCAAGGAGAGGGAGAAATGCAGGGGAAAGGATGAGGCCTCCATGGCAAGTCTGTCTTGCACACATAGGTGCGGAACCTCCCAGCACTAGCTCAGGCGTATGAGCACTACCTCCAGTGGGCACCCCCATGCTGAGACCAACTGCTACTCTGCACAAGAGGCACAACTGCTAATTCACTGCCTCCCCTGTGCCTGCGAGGCTGGCAGCTGGGCCGGTGGTGGAGGGCAGCAAGGAGCCGGGTGTGCCTCTGTGTCTCAGATAGAATGAACAATGATTGCATCAGGAGGGTTATTCCTGCCAGATGCCCTGCTCCCCAGGGCCATGGCAGGCACGAGAGCCAGCACGTGTGCCCCCACCTGCGACATGTATGGGCTATAACAGGAATAGGCCTGCATGCCATGGGCTGGTAGCCTGAGCCAGGAGCCCTGCAGGTTGCTGAGCATGGCCCCAGCATGCCACATAGGGCTGGGCACATGAGCATGGTCAGTGGGCCATTTCGATGAAGGGGACAGAAGGAGGCAAGGGCTGAGTTTCTGGGTGGCGACCTGAGCCTCAGGGATATTGTGATACCCAACTCAAATCCCACCCTCCACAGCCTATCCATGCAATCACATGCATATTCCTGAGGTTCTTCAGGGCCTGAGAAGGAACCACAGAAAACGTGCCATCAGTAGGGTCCCCTCGGGGCCTGTCCCACTAAGGGCAGCAAGCACAAGGGGCAGAACCAGTGGAAAGTGGGCCAGGAGAGAGAGGATCTTGCTGAGGGTCTGGCGGAAGTGATCAGATTAGCTCATTGCAGCTAGTGATGGCAGGCCCAAGCACAGAAGGGAGGGAAGGGAGGGCCAGGGAGTCTGCAGGTGTCCCACATGGAGACCTTCCTGGCAGAGGAAAATGAGGTAGGAAGCCACAGGACAGAGAACAGTGACTTTTGAGCCAAAGGCTACACAGCACAATCTGCAGGAAGAACCTGAGTTCCAATCCTGGGAGAGCAGGCTGCAGTCCTTTCCCCCAGGGGCCTCCACCTCCTCCGAGGGTGGGGATAACATATTCAGTGACTCCAAGGACATGAAAGTAATTGCACCCTTCTCAGACCAGGCCTTGTGCTAAGAGCCGTACAGATGGCACTACATTCACCTCTTGAGGCACAATCGCACCCATTTTACAGAGCTGTGATGCTACTTTTCCTGCCAAGGCCATGCTACTGAGGCTCACATCTGGGCTTGCGAGACTTCAGTGCTCCTGATCTGGGTTATTAAGTCTCCTAGGGCTAGGAGGTCCTTGAAATGGCCCATGCTTCTCAAAAATAGGGGACTGAAGCCCAAGTCAGAGACAGGATAACAATCCAGGAATCCTGGCTCCCAGAATGTGTTCCTGCCTTCCCTGCGCTGCCCTCTCTCTTCCTGAGCACACTGGCAGGGGTGCTCACCTGTTCCAAGGTGGCCAGCAGGTACCTGGTGAAGAGAGGCAAAGCTTCTGAGTCCCAGGTAGGAGTGGGCTCTCCCCTGACTTCTGGGGGATCGATCAGCAGGATATGGCGCCACAGAAAAGGCCCAGCCTGGATGGACTGCCACCTGGCTCCAACCTACTGATTAACAGATCTGCTGCCACCTGGTCCAGCCACAGGAGAGACGGGAGACTCAGCAGCCACTGTTGGGCTCCAGACCCCCAGCTCTATGACTCAAGGAACCAGAGCTGCCTCTGGTTGCCCTCCTTCCTCCCTCTCCCTGCTCCACACATAGGCTTGGGTGATATGAGCACCAGTCCAGCAGTGCCAGGGGAAGGGAGCAAGTGTACTGGCTAGAGAGGGACTCTGGAGGATATAAGAGACAGGAGTTCCAGGAGGTTGGCATGCTAATTGCTGGACAGAGCAGAAGACACAGTAGGCTGAGCTTCTCAGAGAATGACCCTCCATCAAAGTAAGGCCCAAATTAGGCTCCATCTCTCATTGGATCAGGGTGCAAGTGGAAGCATGAGTGGGGTTAGTTTCTGCGATGACTAGAACTCTGACTTAGGTGAGCTCTGCACAGGGCAGAGACCTGGTCAGCTCTCCTTCTCTGGAGGCTCCACAAGTAGGCACTAGGCTATGTCCTCAGTGGGCTCTAGGCTTCGAGGCCAGGCTAGCTGCCGGGAGTGGGCATTGGTGCTCAGAGGCCTGCTGGCCTCCAACAATGAAAGAGGTATTAGGGCTAGG
Source organism: Tympanoctomys barrerae (assembly GCA_002564285.1). NCBI lineage: Eukaryota > Metazoa > Chordata > Mammalia > Rodentia > Octodontidae > Tympanoctomys > Tympanoctomys barrerae. The sequence goes on from NDGN011483165.1 coordinate 12,647, forward strand.
GGCTGGGCCACCTTGTGCAGGTCCTGCTCAGCAGGCACCCACATAAATTAGTGCAAGCCTGGAGCTGCAAGGAGGCTTTGGCTCCATGTCTTTTGGGAAGGCCCAGCACATACAGCCAGAAGCACCCAGCAGAGCTGGAACATCCTGAGTCACAGGCACACTCTGGACCACCCATCCCTGGTGTACACCTGGCCAAGAATCCACCTGAATGGATGGTTCTTCAGAGCCTCCTTCCTGAGCAGGCAAAAATATTGCAGTTACCGACATCAAAAGCCTCTGCAATCCTGGCCTCTGCCCCACCAGCTGGGCGCCACCATCGTGGAAGCAGGGAAAAGGTCCAGTGGGGAAGTGACAAGCAGCCAAAAGCACAGGGCCAGGAGGAAAGGCCTAGGACACAATGGTCACTTCCACCCTGCAGCCCCAAGCCACAGTCTTACCCGATTGTCCTTGCAGTTGGGACGCAGTTCTCTAACCAACACTTGAGCCCCCACTGCACTGCACGTACCCCACCCCACCCATCCCGCTCATCCACAAGCTGACGAGTCCTAACAGTCCTCCTTTGCCAGTGACAAAAATAACTATTTTCAAAATTCACAGCAGGGCTTTCGCCTACACACACTGCGCCGACTGGAACCTGAAGGGAGATATGCAGAACGCAGTGTGCGGATGGAGACGCTATGCAGCAGGCAGGCTTTGCAATCCCCCATGCCCATTCTCCCCACCGCTCAGCCTATGTACCCCAGAATGCACATCCAGTGATGCCCAGAATGGCCAAGTAGAAAGGACCCTTAGATCATCTACTTTCTGTAGGAAACTGAGGCCCAGAGTAGGTCATGGGTTGGCAGGAGGTTATACCATGTATTTGTGGCAGGACTCTCACACCTTCTGCCTCCTGGCCAGGCTGCCTATCTCTTCTCCCATTCTCTCAGCTGTCCAAGGGCTCACACCCACCCCAGGACCCACACGCTGACCCACACATGTCCACAGATGTGTTCACAGACAGCAAGGAACTGTTCACCTCTGTGTATGGGCATTTAATCAGGTTCACAGGCTCCTTCACAACCACAAGATGGGCCAGTCTTCTGCAGCTCTTTGAGGTAGCCAGAGCTAGGAAAGTGAGACCCAGAGCGGAAGGACGGTGCCTAAGTCACAGGAGATGATGGATTCAGGGGCTCTGTTCACAGCTCTTTCTATTGACCTTGATATTAAGCAGCTGAGGGCCCAGCAATGTCTCTGGATGCCGGAGGCAGAAAGAACTTTCTGCCAGTGCCCTGATGATCTGGCCAGGACTAGCCTAGGCCACATGAAGACCAAGAAGGGTAGCCTCCCAGCCTATCCACCTTTGCCCTCATTCACAGGGTCCCTTAAAAGAGCGGTCAGCTCTCCAGGCTCCAGCTAATGTCCAGCGGGAAGCTGTCTCCAGATGGCCTCTCACCCAAGCAGCAATGGAACCAGGATGAGGGGAAAGGCCTCACAGTGCAAACTGTGAGGCAGCAACACCGCCCATGACTCCACCATGACCTCAGGGGACCGTGTGCATCCCATAGTCACAAAGTCATTAGAGCTTTTTTACAGATGTGGAAACTGAGGCTAGAAGCTCCCATAGGTTACCTGAGGTCACAGCATCAGCAAAGAGGCAGGAGGAGGACCCAGGCATCTAGTCTGGTTTACCCCCAGCCCTCAGTGAGGTTCTCACCCTGTACAATTGAGCCCCTCAGGCTCTACCTGAGAAGGAGCAGGACTGGGCTGAAGTGGGAAAATCTATCTAAGGGACCAAGATCCTGCCACCCCAGCCATCAGATCCTGGGGGACATCAGCCTGGTGTTGAGTTTACGGAAAAAGGATCGGAACTTGCAAATCTTGCACTTTTTCTTACGGCGACCCCGGGAGAAGCTTCGAGCCCTGCTTTCCTCTTCATCTTCCTCTTCTTCCTCATCACTGGCCCAGGGCCCCCAAGCACCCCCATTAAAGTCAGGATGAGCCCGAGGATTCTCAGCCGGGTAGCGCACAGGGATGGCTGTACGGTTATAGTCAGCCAAGCGGGCCAGCAGGGCTCGGACCACGTCAGGCCGCTGGCCAGCCAAGTCCTCCCGTTCATAAGGGTCACCACTGATGTTGAAGAGCCACACAGCCTGGCGGATGCTGGACATCCGCTCCAGGTTCCACCAGCTGTCAGGGAAGGCAGCCAGTGTCTGCGGTGGAATCCAGTCACCAGGGCCCGGGTCTCCGGTCAGCAGCTTCCACTCACCCACACGGATGGCAGCCTGGACTGCGGTATTCCAGATGCCAAAGCCGCCCTCCAGGGAGCCATGCCGGGCATGGTTGTAGAGTGGGTCGATGTTGTGTAAGATCTCTGTGCGAGGTGAGGCCTGGCCCTCACTGATGGCCGCCCACACATCATAGCCGTCGAGTGCATCGGCTGCTGACACAGTGCCACCTGCCAGACCCACCAGGGTCGGGTACCAGTCAGTGATGTGCACTAGTGCATGGCTGGTCCGTCGCTTTCGCTTGAGCAGAGGGCTGTGGATGAAGCCCAAGCCCCGCACACCCCCTTCCCAATAAGTGCCTTTGCGTCCTCGGAGGGGCCAGTTGCTACCTCCTGAAAAGGTCTGGCCACCATTGTCACTGGAGAAGATGATGACACTGTTGTTATAGAAACCATAGCGCTTGAGGGCCCAGGTGATGTTGCGCACAGCCTCGTCCATGCAGGTCACCATGGCTGCATACTTCCTCCGGGCCACGTTGCCCATGGTGCGGTAGCGGTACAGATACTCTCGGGGAGACTGCAGGGGTGTGTGCACGGCCTGGAAGGCCACATAAAGGAAGAGGGGCTGATGGGGGCTGTGGTTAGCCAGAATGTGGCTGGCACGCTGGGCGTAGAGCATGGTAGAGTACTGTCCACTGAGCCCCCAGGCCACACTCTCCCCCTCATGCAGGTCAAAGCCACACACTCCTGGGCCATCACAGTTGTCATAGGTATAGTAGTCCACGTTGCCTGTGAGGGAGCCCAGGAAGGTGTCAAAGCCCCTGCGCGTGGGCAGGCACTCCTTCCGGTAAAAGCCCAGATGCCACTTGCCCACCATGTGGGTGGAGTAACCTGCCTCCTGCAGCTTCTGGGGCAGTGTCACCTGGTCCAAGGGCAGGCAGTTGGGCTGCCGAGGGCGGATGATGGAGTGCTGGAGTCCTGTATGGATCTGGTATCTGTTTGGGGATGGGGAAAAGAAGGCACAGGTGAGCTACAGACCACTGGTGCTACCAACCAACCCTGGCACCATCCCAAGGTGGTCTTTGGTCCCAGCACTATGCAAAAACACCACCAACAACCATGTGTTACCAAGGAGTTAAGCACCACAAATGCAACATCTCACTGAATCATGAAAATCAACTGAAGGAGATATTACTAGCAATGTACAGATGAGACAAAAACCCAGAATAGTTAATCCAATTGTCCAGCTAGGAAGTTGGGGAATTAAGAATTGAACCTAGATTGATAATGACAAAAATAATAGCTAACACAAAGCACTCGTTGTGAGCTTGACATCATGCTAAGCCCTTTCAATGATCTTACTAAATCCTCACCACAAACTAGGAGGCACATGCAATTATTCCCATTTCCCAAATATGGAAACTAAGGCTCAGCAAGTTAAATTGTTTGTCTGGTGATTCACATTTCGAGTAGTTGCAATGGTATTTGTATCCCAGGCAGTCTGGCTCCAAACTTGAGAGTCCCTGAGCTTTGTAAGCCATAAACTTGCTACGAAGTCTATAACAAACCCTGCTCTTCCAGGCAAACTCTACTTACTCTCAAAAGTCCAGCTGAAATGTTACCCAACCGTAATTTTTCCCCATAGCTCTCCCAAAGAACATGTTGCTTTTGCTTGTATGTTCTCCAGAGTTAAGTACACACACTCATGGTCCCACTTGGCCATGGGATCACACTTGGTGTCCATGCTCTTGGGCCCAATGACATGCAATAAAACTGTTTACTTAACTTTGTATTTCTAGCACCCAGATAATGCTTAAAGTACACTCAGTTATTTATGCAATGAATGAGTGAATGAATGAATGAATGAATGAATGAATGAATGGCATTCAGAAGGTTTTAGAGCCAGAAGAATCCACCTCCTCTCCTGGCTTATTCACCTACTCTATAAAAGAAATTAAGGTCAGAGGAAAGGAAAGGGCTTCCCCAACATCACTCAGTGGCCAAGGGCAGAGTCAAGACTTCAACACAAATCCAAACAGAGCTCACCCAGAAACTTGTTTCCTGTAACCTAGGTTGTCACATCCCTTCCCCCAGGGGTCTTCAGCTTGGAGTCAGCTGTGTGTGAGCAGACTAGTCGGCATGGGAAATCACTAAGAACCCTCTAGTCCCCAAATTTTAGGAGATCAGCTGCTATGTGCTTGCTTCTGAGCTCATGTGGCCCCTCGATCCAGGTCACTCACAGAGACTAAGGCTCTGAGGTGGAAGTAAATACTTAGCAGAGTCCTGAATTCCTCATTTATGCATTTATACCCCATCTTGCTCCTTCTGTGGTCAAAGCCAATATGTGATCTGCTTTATGGGTTTTGTTTTGTTTTTTTTGAGACAATCTTACTATATAGTTCAAGCTGGCCTTGAATTCACTGCAATCTTCCTGCCTCAGCCTCCTGTATGGTGGCCTACACACCACACCCCAGTTTTGTTTATGGTGTCTTACAAATCTACAGTGAGCTAAAAGCCCAGAACTTCACAAGTATACTAGGACCCCATGCCCTTTTCCCACTCCCATGTACCCAGATTAACTAAGACTTGAGTTCTTGACACTTTGATAGGTTAGGGGGTTTCTGTTTTGATTTCTTTCTTTTAAAGCTGTTATTAGTGTTAGCTATAATTAGATACTACTACCACTTTAACACTATGTGACACACATTTAATTCTCATTTTAAAAATCTGTGCCAGAGGCTATTATTGTCCCACTCTACAGATAATGAAACAGAGGCTCCCAAAAATACAGCAACTGGCACAAGATTAGAAAGGGCCTAGGGTGATAGCTCATTAGAATAAGGGCTTGCCTGGCAAGCGCAGGGTCCTGAGTTCAATCCCCGGTGCTGAAAAAAAAAAGAAAAGAAAGAAAGAAAGCTGGCAAGCAGGGACACTGATCTCTGACCCCCTGGCTACCCAATCCATGCTCAAAATCTTTGGTGAAACAGCCCCTCCAGGCCTTGGTCAGTCTGATAAAATGATTGCACTCTACTGATAGAAGCACCCTAGGGCCCCAGGGCCCTGATTGTTTGCTGAGCTTCATAAAGCTGAGGTTCCTTGGAGCGCTGGCTTTCATGTGAGTGGGCTGTCCAGAGTCGCCAAAGCCTACTGCGTATAAGTAATCCGAGAAACTGTGGCCCTCTCTGGCTCCACCAAACAGGACAGGGAGCGTTAACAAATGCCGACAAGCACGGAGCACACAGAACACTGGTCAGAGGCAGCCAGCTGCAGAGGGTGGAGAGGAGACGCTGCCTGCCAGGCTCAACTAACTTCACGGATCAAGGGGCTGGAGCGCTGCCCCACTGGCGACTCCCTCCACTGCTTAAACCAGATGTCATCACTCTCTAGGGAGAGAAAGGCTAACTTGTACAAAACGCATGGAATGCAGATTCCTTCTCCCTCTGCAGGAAATCAGTAGATGTCTTGCCTTTACCACCAGGATCCCAGCCCCACCCATAGAAGACACACACCCATCCCCTCCTCCTGTCCTGTCTTCTCTGTCCTGGGATCTGAATGGTAAGCACTAGATCCATGAAAGAAAGGGTTCACCATTGGGTTCTGCTCCAGGACCCCTGCTGAGCAGCCCCCTCTCCCACAAGGCCCAGAAATTTGGCCCAGGCACGAAGCTAGGCTCTCCTTGACTTCCTGCCTCGGTTTCTCTCCACCCAGGAGAGACAGGGATTACACTTTGGGATAGAATTTGGGAGAAAACATACCTTGGCTCCCTTTCAAGAAAGATTAGCGTCAGCCCTGCCAAAAGATTTTCTCCTAAGTGGCCAGAGCTTGCCTTCCACTACGCTCCTCCTGTTTCCCTGCTTTTGTAACCCTGTACTCTTGCTGCCCTGCCAGGGGTGTCTCCTTAAGAAAGCAGCACACCTTCTAGGGGCCCTTGCCAACCTGGGAGGATTTCGTAGATGAAAACAGAGATTTGAAGAGTGAAGTAACCAGTTCACCTGTGTGTGTCTTTCTCTCCCCACCCCCATGAATTCCTTAGTTCTCCAGTGTGTTGTGACCAAACAGTGTAGGGACCAGATCCTCCCTGTGACAGCTGCCATTTATTTCCAGCCATGCAGCTTACACACAACTTATTCCACACTCACTGCTCCCTTTCAACTGTTCTTTGTCCCATCTTATAGACAAGAAAACTGAGATGTAACTACGTATGGAGGCTCAGGCCTGTCAACAACAGAAGAGGCATTCAGAATAAATGCCACAGGCTGCCACATCCTCCAACGGGCCAACCAGACAGCTCTGCATTGTGTGGAAGGTGCACATCCTAGAACATCAGAGAGAGCCCTTGAGATGATCAGACCCATTCCTTATAATGGTAGGCAAGTTGAGGCCCAAGAGAACAAAGGACTTCCAAACATTGCTCAGCTGGTGGAAGGAAAAGAAGTCCATAACGCAGGCTACCCAGGTCTCAGGCTGGGCTTGCCTGAAAGGAAAATCTGACTGGAGTACTGGGAGCTAGGATCCCAGCCAGAAGGGTCCTGCTGCGCCTACCTGCCGGTGAGGAGCTGGCTCCGTGAAGGCGTGCAGATGGGCTGGATGTAGTAATTCTCCAACTTGACGCCCTCTGCCGCCAGCCGGTCCAGCGTAGGGGTCTCAATATCTGAGCCATGGTAGCCCACGTCGTGATAGCCCTGGTCGTCGGTCAGAATGAAGATAATGTGGGGAGGCTGCGGCGGAGCGGACGAGGGCTGCTCCGTGCCGTCCTCCCCGGGCCCGTCAGCCACGAGGTTCGGCTTGGCCCAGTCCCAGGACAGGTAGCCGAAGCTGAGGAAGCTGACCAGAGAGAAGCCGGTGAGGGCGTGCATCGCCGAGCCGGCCCTCCAGTCCAGGCGCGCAGGGCTCCGGGCCTCGGTGCCTCGCGCGCCCAGGGCGCACGGCTCGCCAGCCCGCCTGGATGCTACGGGAGCACCTAGTGCCCCGAGGGCGCCCCGGTGTCTCTTCCCAGGCAGGCAGCGGCTTCAGCCAGGCGCCTGGGAAGGTCAGGCCGGCGCGGAGCTCCCCGGGCCACCCCAGAGCGCGCCCTGCGCCGCCCTCACTCTCCCCCAGCTTAGCCGGGCCAGCCTGGGACCCAGCGTGTCGGCCTCCAAAAAGTGCTCTCCACCATGCTCTGCCTCTCCTCTTACTTTATGCCCCCGATTTCTCCCGCCTCCTAATTTCTCTCGCCTCTGCTTTCCCTCTCTCCTCCCCTCTCCCCGACCCTCGAGCCCTGGGCTGGCCTCTGGCCCCGCCCGGAGTCTCAGAACAGTCGGGCTCCCCACAAGGAGGTGGGCAGGACCCCAGAGGGAAGAGGAGGGAGACAAGGGCTGTGTAGGCTGCACGGCCTTGGGGGCGGGAGGTGGGGGGCACACCGCGGGAGAGAATGCGAGAAAGTTGTAACATCTGACGGGACGGTCGAGACCCAGGTGGAGGGGCAGGACTTGAGTGAGGGCTCCTCCCCCGGGCGGGAGCTCAGACCTGCCTGCCGGCTCGGATGCCCGCCCCTTCCCGGGACTCGGGAAGAAGGGAGGGGCTGCTTGGAATTCGTGGAACAACTCCGGAATGGCCCAGTTAGACATTCCTGGATCATGAAGTCTTGGCATTTGTGAGTGCCAGCTGTGGAAGGGGCGAGCATCATTTTCAAGTCCAACCGGTGCATTCTACCAGTGGAGAATCCGAAGTCCTGACAAGCGTCTAGGTCGCAGAGCCGGAAAAGTGAAGCGATCTCGGCAGGGGAAAGGCACTGGGAGGGGAGGTGCACCTGGGTCGCTTTGCTTAGCGGCTTTTTCGCTGGGGTTCACAGTGGCTACTTGAGTAGCAGATTTCCTTCCTTGAGCTGGCCCGCTGGCAAGTTGGTCCTTGCCAGCTTCCCTCTACCCAAACTTCCTCATTCTGCAATTCCCAACTAGAACCTTCAAGAATCAGGCCCGGGAGCCAGAGGGCAGGACGCTGTGTACATCTTACATCCCTTCGGTCCAGCACGGCAAGTCAGCCCATGCTGCAGGATGGAATGCATTAGTGGCTTTCCAGGACCGCCCCAGCCAACTCCCACCAAGGACACCTCCACGCTAGAGCGGCTGGGGACTCGGGCAAGTGTCCAAGTGAGTAAGGCTGGGGTGGTGCTGCCTCTGGGAAGCACAAGGCCTGTAGCCAGCTAAAGACTGAAGCCTTGTTTCCAGCCTCCCAGTGTAACCCAAGAATGTGGACTGATGTCTCAGATCTTCTGCTTTCTCGTGAAGAGCGCCCAAGTCCAGATTAATATGAGAATATTGCAACTGTTTTGCTTTAAAGGAGAATCCAGCGTTGTATAGGCCAAATGAAACCTGGCCAAAGAATATATCAAGCCATGCAGCCATTGGTAACCTCAGCTTTCATCATTGTCTTACAGATTTTTAATGGGCTGCATTTTCAAATGAGAATACTAGACTAAGCAAGTTGAACTAGGCTTAACTTTACTCCAAGGACCACATATTTAACATACTCACTGCTGATCTCCAGGAGCAGGTGGGTAAAGCCAAATTCCCCAGTTATGTCACCAAAGACCTTTTCTCAGAGCTTCTAGAAGGGCTGGGTGTCTCAGGAACCTGGGGGGAAAGAGCTGGCCCGGTGCATCTGCCCTGCTCATGCCACTCCCATGCCAATATCACTTCCCTTCTGCTGAAAACCACTGTGTATAGGGAAATAAACCAGACCCCCCAAAATAGCCACCTTTTGAGAATCTGCGTTTTGAAATGAGGGCTGCGTGGGGCCAGCAGCTCCTGTTTGCTCAAAGCCCCATATTTAGATGACCAGATTTATAAGACAGGAAAACCGAGCCTGTTGTTCTGGCAGAAAAAAAAAAAATGTTGAGGACAGGAAAAGCAACCTTCCTAAGGGGAAGGTTGCTAAAATGGTGCTGCCAGAGGCTTCAGCCCAGGCTGTCCTGGATGTCAAATGGGACGAGTCACCAAACGCCAGGCCAGCCTGAGCTTTGCATTCTTTACATTATCTCAGACCTTGGTCAGAGGAACTGGTCACTGCTACCTTCCCCTGGCACAAAGAGAAATGGCAGCATGGTGGGAGTAGGTTTTCACCCTGCCCAAAAGGAGAACAGGATTACAAGTGCCTGGGGGCTCTGCCAGGTTGGGGCAAGACAGGCAATATTTCAGAGTCCAGAACAGTAGGCTCTGACATGAGGTTGAGTTCAAATCTTAACACTTATTCAAGATCTGATCTAATTTCTTGGTCTGTAAGATGGAATAGCACAAATGAGATATACATTAATGGTCAGTAAAATGCCCAACACAGAGTAAGCACTTATTCAATGTAAACAGTTCTAATCCATCTCTGTGCTTTTGAGCGGAAGGACTCAACCCTGTGGGTGAAAGTCACCAGGAGACAAGCTTCAGCCAATTTAAAGGATCACTTTGTGGGAACTGTGGCAGCTTGCTTAACAAAAGGATGGCAATAACAAGTGAATCACCATGTGGAGGGCAGTAGGTAGGCCTCTGGGCCAACTTTGGTTTCCCACATTCACTTTTCTCTTAGGAGGGTCCTGGTAGCCACAAAACCCACAGTGGCCTCCTAGGGCACCATTCCCCCTCGAATGCTGTCGGGACATGAACACAGGGTTGCAGCTCTGGCTTAAATGCCATTCCACAGCTGGGCCAGGCTGGAGCATTTAAACTAGACATTTCCAAAGCCTCAGGGATGACAAGATGGAAATAAACACAAAGTGTGATAGGAATCCAGGTCACACCGCTTTCAGGATTGGCTGCTTATCTTCCCTTTGTGCTCTCTCCAGGGTGCTTAGCTGCCTTGCAGGACAGAGTCCGTCAGCCCTACCTCCACCCAACCAGACGCTGAAAGCTCCAAGACGTTCAAGTTCAGGCTCAAGAAGAAAGATTCAGGGGAGCAGACATTCCCTGTTCCACAGGATAATCCAGGCTTTGCATTTTTCATACCAGCCCTAGCTGCTTCCAAGGTGATTGGCGTCGGAAATGCCCACCCATACAAGCAAAGATCTGCGCCATGCACATGGATGTGCTTTACTCCATAACCCCAGAAGATATCCTCGTTAAAACACTACAAGAACTCTAACATCTGCCCATGAAATGCAGATCAGATGTGGCAGGGCTGTAGCTTTGCTACTTCCTGTCAGAGGTTTCTCTTCCATTGATGAGATCAGACTTCAAAAAGCACTGGATTCCCTATAATTGGATCTAAGCAAGAAGACCAAAAAAAAAAAAAAAAAAAGGTCCTATTTGTCTAGGTGGAAGAGATTCCTGAACTAAAACAGGGAGCAAAACGAAGACTTTGAAAGTTCATTCCAACTCAAAAAATGTCATTATTCTGTGTGTCCTCAGCATTTTAGAATGCAGAAATTAAAAAATGAAAAATTGGATGACTCTGTTTCATGGCCTTGTCTTTTGTTGCTGTGTGTGTGTGTGTGTGTGTGTGTGTGTATGTGTTTGCACATGATTGAGTGAGTGTTTATACTTGGTCACCTTTGATTTCAAATTATCTTAGTATAAATATTGTTTCCCTCCAATGCACTGCCCTTGGCACAGACCCCATGCACAGTGCTATGGTTTATATCTAGATGTCCCTTCCCAAAGCCTCGTGTTCTGGGGCAGGGTCTGGGAGTGATGGGATCATGGGGGTGTCCGCTGATGAATTTACTGCTGGATGTGATATCGGGAGGCAAAGGCTAGCCAGAGGAGATGGGTCACTGAGGCGTGGCCTGGAATGGTGTGGCTCTCTCCTCTCTTCATCTCTCTACTTCTTGCCACCATGACATAAGCTATTGCTCCCCTGCCACACCACCCTGCCTTGGAGCCACCTCCACACACCGTGAATCAAAATAAATCTTTCCTTCTTAGAGCTGTGGGTGTCCAGTATTGCGTCTCAGTGAGGGACCAAGACACACAGATTATGCACATTGGCATCCTTTCACTAGAGGTCAGTTTGTCTGGGCTGGACCACTTCATGCAAGAAAATACAGTGAGCCTTTGAGCAGTCAGAAATATTATATCACAGAGCTCAATCCCTTCCCTGGCCTTCACTGCTCTGAGCCTGCTAACTCTCGCTCCATTTACAGTTCTTACAATGATAATCATTTTATTCCTTATACAGGAATATTAGAAGCAGCTCAGAAGGGATGTATATGAAAGCAGCTTGAAGCAATTCCTATTTTATAGCCACACAGTTTCATAGTAAAACATTGAAGAGA
>NDGN011483170.1:1779-20175 GCA_002564285.1 Tympanoctomys barrerae
TCTCTCTCTCTCTCTTTCTCTCTCTCTGTTTGTGACAGAGAATGGACTTGGCATTTTAAGCAGATTTATTTTCTTTAGGGATATGGGTACAGGAAGAGAGAAAGTAGGTAAGGAATTTTTTATGAGTTTGAGGAAATAAGAATAAATTCAGACATGGACAAAGATGAGAGAAAGAGGAAATTAGTGCTGTTTGAAAGTGAATTAAGAGCAATAAAAAATAGAGGAGGTAAAAGGCTGAGGTGGAGTCATTGCTCGCCACCAACTGATGTGCCTACGTCCGGTGATCCTCTTACCTTCCTCCCGCCGGTCCCTCTGAGCAGGCATCCATGCGAGGTGTATGTAGCAGGGCCTACAGTTTTTACTTTCTGCAAAGTCATATGTTTTTAGCTGTGATTGCAGACCCTACCAAGTGGCTCACCTTGTCTTGAGTAATGAGAATAAACAACTGGTCACTGCACTGACCACTGAAACTAATAAAGATATATAGTGCTGGGCTGGCTTGGGGACTCACAGACACATTCTTAAACTCTATGTGACATTTATACCAAAGGAACATGATTCCAAACTCACTCACTGCTTACCCATTCTGAGAAAGAACAAACTATTTGACTGATGGTTTGCTAAATTTAATATGCTTAGCAAGTAAAATTATTGCCTACTCTAATGCTGTGTAATTATTAAGATACACTGCTTTTAAAAATACCAAGTGAATAATATTGATTTAGTGAACTGCTATTTAGAAAAATGCCAGCAAAGGAGGAATATTTTATTTTAGCTGCCTTAGAGCTGTAATGGGTCTGGGCTGAGATATGCATGTGGAAATAAATTATGTACAAGGTAAACTATTTTGTTATACAGTACCCATAATATTAATTAAGCCGTAATTTTACCAACAATGCTTTAATTTAACAAATAAACAGGAATCATCTGTACCATTCTTTCAAATATATAACTTGGGGACCATAATAAAACATGCAGGAGCACCTGCAGTTAATTGTAAAGCAAACACTGAGACTAGCAACTTTAAAGGGTAATTGTAATTTATAATTTATTTATTTGACTTATGCTGGGTATAATTACCGTTATAATGCGTGATTATTTTCAGTCCAGCATTAGATCTATCTGATTCCAATTTAGTGCAGCTTCCTGGTGGAGCTTTGTACTTGGGCCCCTTGAAAGTATGCTCTGTTCTTCTCCTCTCCCTGCAATGGGAGCTTGTAAAATAAAGAGGAGTGGATGACCAGCTACTTTTAAAGATGATCTTTGTTCAAGGCCTTAGGAGTATTTCCATTTCTATTAAAGCCAAGAATTTTTCCTGACCGCTCAGTCCTTTGGAGAGCAATATTTGGATGGATGGGGTAGGGTCTGTGCACAGCCTGTGCTGCGTGCGATCCGGTGGGCTGGGCTGATGCTTCTGTAGAGAAGGGAGTAGGAAGAGGAGAGGAGAGGGGTGGTTACCCGAGCTCAGCTGTTCCTTAAATTCCTGCCTGAGAGTCGCTAGTGTTTATTACTGTGGTGCATTTGGGCTTTGTTGCTGTTATTTTCAAGAGCAGCCTGGAAGAAACAGCTCAAGAAGGAAAAATACCACTGCGGAAGAAAAGAAGCAATTATAGCAGGCCGTTTGTTTGTGGCTAACAGAATGCTGAAATGGCAGATTTGCAAATTTGTAAGAGAGGGAAGCTTAGTTTTCATCTTTATCAGCCAAAGTGGTTTCTTGTTAGCTGAGCAGCAAGCTAGAAAGCGACCGATTTTGACAACATAATTTACATCTTTGTATAAAACTATTGCTGGCAGCCGAACTAATTTGTGCTGGATTAGGTTGTTTGTCTCTGCTGCTGACTAACCATGCAATCTATCAGAGGCCGTTTTCAAATATCACTTTTCAACTGTGCCCTTGAGAGGGGGAATTGATCGGGAATATACAGAGCGAAATTACTCCAATAACTTTATAGAAGAAACAATTACGGAATCATACAGATGTGAATACTTCTGAAGAGGGGAAACAAATATAATGAATTTAGCCTTCTTCCTATCTTTCATATGTGCATGAAATTTACAAATAATATGATAACATATTCTCGGCTCTGTTCTCTCCCTCTTTGTGGACCTTGTTCAATGATGGAATTACGAGAAAGATGAGAGCGTTTGGTGGGAAAATGATTGAAGACCACCTCTGAGGATTTTACATGCAGGTGATGTGCATATCATTTATGAGATGAGGGAGAAAATAGTTAATATGCACAGATCTCTTAGAATAAGTCTTTTTATTAGTTTTATAAGTTCTAAGGCAAAATGCTGTGGCACAGAAAGAGAGACCTCAGTTAGGTAAATATATTTGCGTTACCAACACGAGTGATAAACATACACATATATTTTATCATGTATTTCTACGTTATATTAATAATTTTACCACAGAGAAGAGGAATGGAGTTTCTGTTCTGCTTTGAAGTGAATATTTTAAACATTTCTTCCTGTCCTCAAGGGAGATAGGGGATGATAGAATAATACAAAGGAGGACACGTGGGGGTGGTGGGATTCACAACTGATATCCGAGCTGTAGTTGTTTATAAGATGCCCGAGATTAGCCAGCAAACAAAAAAACCATTAAGCACCTATTATTTTAAAGCAGTGGGTACATTTTTCATCACTTTCCTCTGATAAATTTTCACTTGTGCATCCTGCTCCAGGTAATTAATTGCTTGCAGTTCAGAGGAGTAATAATGCAATAAATTATGCCAGTATTTCTAGTCACAGGATCATATTGCAGCTCCCTAACCAAGGCACCGCTAATAACAATCCAGAGAACTCATGGCTGCAGAAAAGCCCTACTATTGTACACTGTTTATGTACACAATTGAAAGACCGAGTCCTCAAAATTGCTTTCAAGTGATCTCATTCAGGGGAACTTGCACATTCATAGATTGGGCAGGGCAATCCTGTGGTAGGGTGACATTGCTGCTCTTAGCCCTGGGAGCTATGTGGCACCAGCCCCTGAGCAGTGGTAGAAGCCATTGGGCACCATGGAAAAGCTTGGAAGGGGAGGACTTTCAGAGATGGCAGGGATGCCGACGTGCTACTGGTGTGGTCAGAGCTTGCCATGTGCACAACAGGTAGTGTTTTGATCCTTACAACACTGCCATGAGATTGAACTGTCATACTCTTCTTTCTAAGGGTGAAGAAATTGAGGCACACTTCAACTGACTTGTCCAGCTGATTGAGGAAACAAAATTCAAATTCAGGCACACAATTCTAGGGTCCTGTTATGGTTTGTGTCTAGGTGTCTCCTCAAAGCCTCATGCAGTCATGAGGTAGCTTCTGGAGTTTTTCATTGATTATTGTGGGTGTGGATGCTGCATCTGCCTGGGGTGGGTAATCTGCTTTACAATGTAAGGAAGGAGAGGCTAGCTAGCTGGCTGAGCTGCTGCCACTCCCTTTGCTCTCTGCTCTTTGTCACCACCATGAATGGTTGCTCCCTGCATGTGCCGCTTCACCTTAGAGCCAACTGAGTATGGACCGAAACCTCTAGTAATTGTGAACTAAATAAGCCTTTCCTTCCCTAATTTTGAGTGTCGGGTATTTGTCCCAGCAACAAGAGAAGAGTAATGACACAAGTCCATATTCTCTCACACCACGCTGCATCTCAGGCTGGCTGTAGAGGTCCGAGGCAGGCTGACTTGGAGGGAATTGGGGAAGTACCTCCTCATTTTTAGAAGTGATTTGTACTTTCCTTAGTTTCTCACCCAGGTGAAAGCTCCATTTGGCTCATTTCTTGCTCTCACCTATAGGTCTCTTGCAAAGGCATGCTCATTTCTATCTCTAGGAGTCAAAAAGCAACACACGCACAGGAGACGGGGGTTCGATCCCCAGGCCTGCTGTGCCAGCTACACCCCTGGGGCATGATGAGATGGCAATTGAGACTGGGCGTGGTGGCACACACCTGTAATTCTAGCACTTGGGAGGCTGTAAACAGGAGAATCACTGCGAGGCTGATCTAGTAGTGAGACCCTGAACACCCTGTATACCCTTCCCTAAAATACAGAAGGAAAACAAAAAAAAAAGCAACCCAAGTACCTGCTCATTCTCACTTTGGGGGAAAAGATTCCAGTAGCTATTCTTGTTTCATCACATTTTTCTCTAACCTTTTCCTTCTCAATTTCCAACTTTAAGAAAATCCCTGAGAAAAGCCTCATTGAGAAAGAACATTTTGAGATACCCTTACCTAATTATCACAGGGTGACCTATGAGTGTCCATGGATAACTTAAAGTGGAGAGGGTGTCCTGTTCTAGCGGCACCCTCCCTACCAAAGCACAGGTATGTCTTACCCTCACTTTGGTCAGCATTAGCAGGTAGGAACCAGCTGACCTTGATGTTAGCCCACTGTCATTCCTCCCCAGCACCGCACCTTTGATAAGCTGAAGGCTTTCTTGATGCATTTATTCTCATGCTGTTTCAAGGAGCAGTTATGGCAAGAAATGCTCTCTGGCCAAGAAATGGGTGCTGAAGACCAAATAGCAATGAAGCCAGAAGACAGACTATGAACTGGGAAGGAGAGAGCTGCAGGGTTTCACTTGGGGCTGAGGGTCTTACATGGTGCCAGGGAGGGAGGCCCCCTAGCAGGCTACAAGTTTTGGATATTTAATTACATATTCTCCAACCACCACTTGGCAGGTTGTAACTTGGACAGGAAAGTAGGGTTGAGAGCATTCTACTGATGGCAAAGAACAACTAGGAAATCTGGGGCAAAACTATCATTGTTTATGTGATGGCAAAGGTGCCCCACTTCTTGTGTGGCCTGGTGATTGCTGGGCTGTGTGGACTGATGGACTCAGACCAGCCCACTCTTCTGTGTTGGCAACAGCAATTCCCCATGGGGTGGACATCTTGCTTGCTGGCCCATCAGTTAGGCTTTGGCCCTAATTTACCGCCACTGAGCCTGAGCTAAGGTGATAGTTTCCTCATAACCAATGTTTCACTTGCCAGTATCATCTGCTAAGCCCTCCCTGGAGGCAGGGCTATACCTGTCATGCCACAATCTTGAAAGACTCTTTCAGGGTTTGCCCTGATAGATAGTCAGTGCTGATCCTTGCAAGCAGCCTTACACATTGCCCCATAACAAATCCATGACACAGTAGGTTGAGCTTGTATTTTATTTTCTATACATTTTTGTTGGGAGCAAGGAAGCTAGGAAATTGATCAAGTATGTGTAGGTGGGTCCAGGCCTCAGTACCTAAGGGAAGCAAGCTACCTCAGTCCTAGCATAAACATCCTGTCTGGTTAAGGTCAGCTATTAGTTGCTAGGCAACCTTGTGTCACATGTTACTAACTTTGCAAAAGTATAAATAAAGGATCATTTGGTTGTGTGTGGCATTAATCTTGCCCATCAGGCAGACAAGCGACCACCTTGCCCAGCTTTTGTCTTCTTGTCTTTCTCATTCCTGCTACCATTTCTCCCCAGGTGGAACCAATCACAGTGAGACCATCACAGTGAGACCAATGGATCCCTACACATTTTACCTGCCAATGAGATAATGTATTCATCTTTAGAAAGTTATAGATATGAGTCTTCATACACACAAATGTTTTTTCCATATGATTCAAGATCAGAGCTTGTATTCCTGAGAAAAAAGGAGAGTAAAGTAGGATTTTTTCCTCAGAACTCTTTTCCTTCGTAACAGTATTCCCTGTGTTCTGTATTCTCCAGAGACTTGAAAATATAGGGAAAGATGAGTTTGTCTAAAAGATCAAAGGTCTTTGAAAAGGATGGTTTATAGCAGTTTTGCTTCCTGTGTGAGGCTTATGGAAAGTCAGTGGTGGGAATTTGGGCCATTCGGCTAGGATTGATGAATCTGCCTGTTCCAGTACAACCTATGCAGACTCCAGCACAACTATAAAGGCAAGAGGCTCTATTTACTGCTGTGGGAAACACTCAACCAAAAGCCTACAGTGAGTGGGAGAGGTCACCAGGTTAGTTTGCCTGTAAGCTTGGGGTGAAGCTGTGGTAAATACTTATATATTTATTTTTTTAAATGTATTTGGTGCAGGGTCTCACTACATAGCTCAGACTCATAGTGATCCTACTGTTTTCAGCTTCCCCAGCATTAGGATTACAGGTGTGCACCACCACACCCAGTCTTGGTGGCTGGCTCAATGTGCCTGGGGACGGGGCTGTCGTGGCATGGGGTGCTAGAAATTGAACCCCAGTCCCTGCGCTTGCCTAAGTAGCTGCTTAGCTGCTGAGCTGTGTTGCAAGCCCTAAACACTTATTTTTTAAGTCACAAAGATAATGTCTTTGCAAATGGTTGTTTGCTTTTTGGTCTCTCCTATTGGATTGTTTTCAAGGAGAAGGTAGGGACCTTGTCAGTCTTGAGTGTTGCATGTCCTGCCTGGCCAACAGTTCTAATAAACATTCTTCAGTGGAAGAATGATCCTTGGAACACTTTGGACAATACATCAAAGCACACAGAAGACAACAACGTGTCATTCACTACCTGACTACTCTGAGCTGCCTGCTTCTACTTTCCTATAAATCTTTCTAGTCTGTTTTTTCCTGTGCATTTACCTGCTACTAACTGCTCACAGTAACAGCAACATTTTCCTAGTCCTGGAATAGGATCAGAGCGTACACAGTTTGAATGCCTTAGCTATTTTTTTTTCTGTATTTTAGGGAAGGGTCTACAGGGTGTTCAGGGTCTCACTACTAGAGTGGACTCATAGTGATTCTTCTGTTTACAGCCTCCCAGTGCTGGAATTACAGGTGCTTGGATTACAGTGCTGGGATTACAGGTGCACGCCACCATGCCCAGTCTCAGTTGCCATCTCAGCATGCTCCAGGGGCAGGGCTGGCACAGCAGGCCTGGAGATTGAACCCCTGGCCCCTGTACCTGCTTGCAGGTACTTTTATCCACTAAGCTATTTGGCCAGCCATATCTTAGCTAGTATTGTTGCTTAATTTGTAAAGTTCCATGGCACATGGATATACAACATGATGCATGTGGGTCTGTGGCTTAAGCTTTATATCATGATGAGTATGTAGAGGCTGAGTCAGGATGGGGAGGTGGGGTAAGAAGAATAAGATTGTGTTCTCTTGCTTTTATATTGTTTTGCTTGGGTTGCAGCAGAGCAGTTGCACTCCCTTTTCTGGTGGGCTATGTTCTGTTTGTTTTCTGGCTTTGAACCTGATTGCAATGAGGATCAGATGTGCTCTAGGTGAAGATGGGAATATGATTTGAAGAAAAAAGAAGAGTGCAGTATTGCCCAGACACTGTACAGTACAGACATTGTACAGTACAGAAGCAATTGTATCTTTTGCGGAAAAGTATCTGAGCTTAATTCTGATTGCTAAATGTCTGTAGATCACACATGCTCCCTGCTGTGAGCCATAGCTATGGCCCACAGCACTCAGGGGTCTTGCTGTTTCCTTCACTGGGCCCTGCCTTGGATGGGACCAGCACCCAGTGTACCGGCCTGGTGGAAACTGCCTCTTCTTTATGGTGCTGTCGGTGGATTTGTGGGTTGGCTTCCGGAAGTCCAGGGGAGTAATGCTCAGAAAGTGTTGGTCATGGTGCTTGGGAAGTCATTGATTCCCTTCCGCTACTTCTTGGCAGTACTGCCCGAGCCACCCAAGAAAGCCACAGCTGCCTCATTGCCCAGTATCCAGGAAACCTGGGCCCTATGGAATCCCCTGGTGGCTTTTTAGTGTCACCCATTCTTCTGCGTGTGACTGATTTCCAGATGAGTCATCCAAACCTTCATATCCAACCTTTCACCTCACTTCTTGCCCTTTCTGGACCCAGAACCAGAACGTTCTGGACCTCACTGTGGCTGTCTGTGGAGTGGTCTTGGGTACAGAGCCCTGGCCTCGCCTGAAGGATGCACAGGTGGCACAGGTGGCTTTCTGCATGAAGCACTGGAACCATCTCCATCTGCTTAGGAAGAAATGTTAGGCAACTGAGCCTGGAAGTTTGCTACTTATATAGGTGATGTGTTGTGGGCTTTCTTTCCTCATCTTTCGTTTTTTCTCTCCTCTTTCCCTTTCTCAACTTAAGAATAGTCCTCAACTTGGTAATTTCAGAACTCATTCTCCTATACACGTCATTGTTCTTTTTAACAAGATCTGCTAGGGGCACTCCTTGCGAAGCCCTGTATTACACACTATTATCTCATTGTCTATCCTGAGTGTTACAGCCTTCCTGTGACTTCCTAACTAATCAGCTATTTCAACTTTCATCCCATAAGCTTTATGTCTGAGTGTAATTAAATGAGCATTAAGTTCTTTTTTTTTTTTTTACAGCAAAGCCTGAAAGTTCTGATATTACAGTAATAAGTGTGAAGTGAATTTTGAATGGCATTTATATCTGTTCATGGGCTTTAAATGTTTGATTTGCATAACTAGTTAAAATGATATCAGAGCAGCATATTGATTTAATTCCATCTTAGAAAACTGTTAATTAATAATGATAATAAATGTGTCAGTCCTTTATTATCTGCTTTGAATTGGTGATGATGGCTATATTAATACCACTCCAGTAATAGACCTCTGCTGGTGATTGTTGGCAGAGCTTTCGAGGCTAGAATCACCTGCAATCAGAATTTAAGAAAATTGATTGCAGATCAGTTTTAGGAAGAACAGCCGTTCCGTCCTATATGTAATCCTATCAGCACCTACCTTTGAAGCTAATGCTTTATTTACATAAATCATTGTGATCAGACACTTCAGGAGGGTTCAGAACAAAGACACTTTTTCATTTTGATGAGCTAAGCTAAAAGTTGCCTGCCGGAAGCCCTGGGCTCAGGGCAGGGCCTGTCTGTGGGGTTGGCAGACCTGGCCCTTCCTGCCAGGTTGCCAATGTCTGGCTGTCATTACTCTGGCACAAATGCCAGTGCTGGGGGCAACAGGCCCATGGGGAAAGCTGTGCTTACACCTGGCAGTGGGGAGGGACGTCTTTACCCCTCCCTAATCTCTGTGGGTCTTCCAAAGCTTGGAAAGCTGGTTTCACCTCTCTGGTGTTTTGTGGGTAATGCAACACTTCTATATTGGGGTTCTAGAAAGTAAGGATAGTGTGGCTGACTCTCCTGCATTTCTTTAGACTGAGAGGCACCAAGCCTGTAGAGTTGGGCTTCTTCAAGATGTCAGAGTCCTAAGAAGAAATTGTCTACCAGGCTGCACAGGCTTGATCTCTGTCCTGTCCAACAGCCAAGACTGTGGATGAATGTATGCTGGAAATGTCCTGATCTCTGAGCCTTAGTTTCTCTGTCTGTAAAATGGGTGACTATTAGATTAAATGTGATGTCGTGATCACATTCCCATAGATCCCCACGGTACCCAGCATCCTGAAGACTCTTACTGACTGCAGTCCTTTTCTTCCTTACGTTGTGACCATACATTCAACCATCTGTCACTCACCTATAGCCTTAAAAAAAGGTGGGCAGCCCTCATCCTTGGAAATCTGCTGAATCTATGACAAGGGGCCAGAAGAAATTGTTGCTGTTTGCACTAAGAATTTGCTGCTAGGCCTCATACTGGTGCAATGTGTGTACTTGAGACCTGCTTCCCTCCCAATCCCTTATGTTTGGGTGTATCCATATCTCCATAAGGTCTTTTTTCTGTCCTGTCCCAGAATTGAGCTTGAATTTGCTTATACCTTTTGATTTTTCTCCTGACCTCTTAGGAAATTAATTTCTAGCCACAACATCCTGTTTCTATAGGATCTTGTCATTAGCTGCAAGCTAAGTGCCTCTTACAGAGCTTGTGATGTGTCTAAGACTTCCTCAGGTCATGAATCCCTTCTCTGTCACATGTAGCTTCACTCAAGTAGCTTGTGGGATCTCGGTGCAACCCTGAGAAAGCACCTTTGGGTGCCTGTCCCTTTCATTTTCTGTTTGTGATTCCCTTTTATGGATCCAGTTTTCACCAGGCAGCGACCTTGAGTTGTGCCAACTCCTCCCACCCCAGCCTGTCTCCAGTAGTGGAGTGCTTTGGCTTTAGGGGCAGTTCCCTACCCCTCCCTACAGACTATCCTGTCACCAGTTCTGTCCTTCCCCTCTCCCTCTTTCTTTTCCTTCCTTTCTTTCTTACTATTTTGAGATAGGATCTTGCTTACTTGTCCAGGCTGACCTGGAACTCCTAGGGTCAAGCCATCCTTCTGACTCAGCCTTCCAAGTAGCTGGGGCCAGAGACATGCATTGCCATAGTCGGCTGGTCCTTTCCGTTGCTTGTTGCAGTGAATACCCCACACCCTTTGTTTGAGCCTGGGATAGATTAGCATGGCGTGGAAGGAATGCTGGCTTTCCAAACTCCTGTGGGTGTGTCTCCAGCTGAATGTTCCTTGCCTGACTTTGATTTCTTTCTTGGCTCATGGGGGTATAATTCGCCTTGACATTGCTGGCCATCAGCGCTACAGTGAAGTGGGCCTTCTTTGACTCGAAGTGACAGCCCTTGGCCCCTGTGACATTGTTTCCATAGATTTGCAATGAAACAGTTTTATATTTTGCAAAATAGAGTGATCTCCTGTGACTGGCATTGATGTGGTTTTCGCCATGGTCTTCTGGAGGGCGAAGCTATTTTCACTGAGCCACCCTCAACAGACTTTCCCTGTTCTGGACACATGGCACTCTGGCGTCTGGACACACGGCTGGCTGCATGCTGGAAGACGATTCTGCTGGCTTGTGTGGCTTTTGACGCAGCGCTGGATGCCATAATGTGTTCTCTGTTTAGAGTTCCTTCTTCCATTACCTTGCTGCTCCCTAATGTCCTAAGACCTTTGTTTCCCAGCTGGCAACCTTCAGATAGCAGTCAGCACCCTGGAGAAGGGTTAGCTGGGCCCCTGCCAGCGAGGTGAAGATCTCTAGTGTCATTCATCCTTTGAGACAGCCTGAGAGACAGCCAGTGGGAAAGTCGGCCTCTTGAAATTTTCTCGAAGATGTGAAATCTTTGGAGAAGATTAGGAGGGGGAGGGCACAGGCTGTCCATTGGTGGTCCTTGGCTTTCTGAGAGGCTTCAAACATAATCTGGTTGTTCTCAGTATTTTCTAAAAATACTTGGAGGCAGACAAGTAGGGATACTTAATCAGTCCATCTGAAAAGAAAACAGTCTGATTTTTTTTTCTTGTTTTCTTTTTCCCTATAAGGCTCTAATCTTTGAATTTTGAAATTTACCATCTTATACCACCTAAAATACAGCATCAGTGATGGCTTTATTAATAAATTCTTAGACTTATTAGACAGTGCCACACTTAAAGAAATATTTTAATGTCTTCTCTGAGCTCACACCTTTTTGAGACTTACTAGAGTTACACAGATTAAGTATCCCTTATGCTCAGTGCTTGAGATCAAAAGGGTTTTGAAGTACTGATTATATTTTTCAGATTTTGGAATGCTGTTTGTATGAATGTATATATCTTGGGCACAGGACCAAGTCTTAATCTGAATGCATTTATGTTTTATATGGTCCTTTTACACATAGCCCAAGTAGCAATTTTATAGCATCATTTTAGTGTACTTGTGTTTTGACTGTGACCTATCATATAAGGTCAAGTGTGGAATTTTCCACTTTTATCATTGTGTCAGTACTAAAAGTTTTGGATCTGGAATATTTTAATTTTCGATTTTTGGATTAGAGCCACACAACCTGTGTGTTAGAGTGTGTTGGGGGAAATTAAAGGAGTATTAGTGGTTTTTGTTGTTTGCAGTCATGAAGTTTTGTGGAGAGGGAACCAAGTTAACCTAAAACCAAGTGCAGGGAGAACTTCTGTCTTTTCCAAACAGAGCTGAGGAAGGGGTCTCTAAAGAGTGAGATGTTTTTGATATTGTTTTGCCAAAAATCTTTCTCCCTGTTGTCGGGCTGTCTGGTTTGGGCTTTGGGCTTTGCCTGTCACCAACTCTACTGATGAGCCGGTTTTCTAGAGTTCCCATGAGGCAGTGCGGTGCTTCTTTCTGGGGGCGGGGCTGGGTCTCAGAGAGCCCCTTCCTGGCAGAAGATCCCTTGAGTGCAGACAGGAGATGGGGTGTCAGGCTCCAAGGTCCTTTGGAGTCCTCTCCCAAGACAGAGAGACTATTTATATATTTTTAAAAAAAGAGAGAGAAAGAATGAAAGGAAAAAGAAAAATTAAGATGAAACTTCTCACAGTGCAGACTTTCTTTCCACGTTTCTCTGTCCACATTCTTTTTACTTCTCTCTCTCTCTCTCTCTCTGGTGGCCACAAACCCTGGGCCTCACTTTTTAGACGGGGAGAGGCATTTTCAGTTCAGAGTCTGCGTGCAGAAACCTGGGAATCGCTGGCAGTGTGTGCTGGAGGAGGCGGAACGCGGCAGTGTCAAAGCTGTTACTGCCGAAGAGGCCGAGTGTAAACATCCTCTTGGATGGTCCAGCGTTCTTTTTCCCACTCCTACCCACTCCCTGTGTGGGTTTGTCTTCTCTAGCCCCAGCTGTTTGTGATATTTCACTGTCAAATGCATAATTAACAATTTTGTAAGCCAAGTTCAGTGATGTTTTTAGATTCATGCACTGAATGTCTTTTCTGTCTTAAGCTAGTTTCATCTTTTGTATTTAATGTCCTCCCAGCTCCTGCCCCCAAGAAAAACCCGTTTCCAGAAAATTTGTCATTCTCACATCTTTCCAAAGAGTAAACTGTATCAAAGTGGATTTGGGAAACTCTCAAAGTGGATTTGGGAACACAGATGTGGATTGTGGTGTGGAATGGCTTTGGAATTCAAAACTGGTTGTGTAGACTGAGTTGATGATGGATTCAGTTGTGAATAATTTTTTTTGGAAACAGATGATGTCAGTGACAGTTTTATTACTGGGATTTTACTAGACTAGAATAAATTGCTGGAATATGGGTGAGAAAAAGCCAGTTTGCCACCAAGTGCTGATTCAATAAAATGAAACCAAGGAGTTAAAAAAGTTAGGAAAGACATGTTTACATTTTTTTCTTTAAGAGCACAAATTATATAGTGAGTTCTCTCATAGTGTTTTTTTTAAGTATTTTATTTTATGTTTCTTTTCCAAAAGTGGGAAATTTATGAGTATAAATAATCACATAGGGTCAAATGAGAAAGTCAAACTATCTTAATAGATTAAAAGTTCATTTTTGGTGAAATAGTTCCAGTAAGCTGGTATTAGACACCTAAAGTAACACAGATTCTTTGTCTCAATTCAAAAGCACACACACTTTTTAGTGGCTCAGTGTGAGAGAATGTCAGGGTTTCCTAGATCACTTCAATCCAGTGCTTCCTTGCATTCTGGAGGATGGCGGCTGGAGATTATTGGCCCCCCTTTGGCAGAGTCTGACTGCTAGGCGTTCTATATTTTGATCTATGCTGCTTAAAATAAAAAAAAAATAGTTGTTTTTAATAATGAATTGGAGAATTTCTTTCTTTCTTTTTAAACAAAGATCTGTATTTCTGTCTTCTCTTGAAATCTGTTAACATAAAGCTTATACTCCTGAGTTTAAGGGTGGGACAGAAGGGCAGTTGTCACCTGTCGACACCGAGTGTTGTTCTTCAGACCACCTGTCCTCACTGGACTCAGTTCAGTTAGTTCTATTGTTTGTCTAACGCAGCGGGCATTTGAGTTTGCAATCACTAGTTTAGTTAATGCAGGAAGAAATAAGAAATAGAAAACAGAGGTGTAAATAATGAAAAAGGAGTTAAAATGCCACTATTTTTGAGGGAAGTAATTGCTAATCTGGAAATCAGAACTGAACCAACTAAAATCTATTATACCAATTAGAGTTATATAAGGTAGTTTAAAAATTATAGAGAAATCCATATGGCAAAATGGAGATGGGGAGGGGGGCAGAGATCTTAATACCAATGAGCCCTAACATCAAATGCCTACCAGTTAATTTAGGTAGAAATAAAGCCAGGCAGGATAGTGCACACCAGTAATCCCAGCTACCTGGTGGTGGTAGGGCTGCAACAGCAGGAGAATTGCAAGTTAGAGGCCAGTCTGAGCAACTGAGTGACACTCTTTCAAAATCCAAGGAGAGCTGGGGATGCTGCTCAGCGGCACAGCGCTGGTCTAGCATGACGAGGCCCTGAGTGTAACTCTCAGCACTGCGCAGCAACATGTGGACAACAAACCTATACGGCAGGACTGAAAAGCATAGAAGAAGGTGAATAAATGATACAAGGACCCTATTCCCAAATAGTTTTCATTAGGGGCTGGGGAGATAGCTCAGTGGAATAAATGCTTGCCTTGCAAGCATAAGGTCCTGAGTTTGATCCCTAGTACCACAAAACAAACAAACAAACAAACACAAACTCACAAACCCAGTTTGCGTTTATCTGGTGGGAGATTGCAAAGATAGTGGGTGGTCTCCTTAGCTCTGAACAGCTCATGAGAGGCCTTACCACACTGTTTAGAGGAATGTGGCGTGTTGCTAGCTGACTTTGCTCTGGGTGCTGAAGGGCTCGGGACCAGTTGGGGTGGTTCCCAGGGAAAGGGGAAGAGAGAAAGAAAAGGCTCTGATGATCTTTGCACAACACTTGTGTTTTGTGTTAGCAAACTCAGTAATTGGTGAATGACCAGCTGGATCTGTTGTCTGTAAAGGTCTCTTTGCCAGCAGTTATTATTATTTAACTTTCTCAGGGACCAGCATCAGGTCAGCAGGGCCAGGGCCCTGGGAATTGTGCCTGAGAGTCTGAGAGCAGGATTTGGGCCTTTCAGAGGGATGATGGTCTCATTTTCCCTCTTCTCGATTTAATAACTTCTGAGGAGTTGAGGCAATCAGTCGCTGGGTAGTTTCTGTTTTCAGTCTTTCAGATTCCATCTGCTCCTCCCTGTCCCTTCCTCCAGATAGAATTCAAGATTCTGGCCTTTAAAGTGGGTGTCAGGGGTCCTGAATTAAGGAACCTATAAGGACAAGGTAACGACTGGGCCCGAAGTGGGATGTTTCTGGTTCTACAATTACATGGATTGATTTTAGAACTGAAAAAGTTGAATTTGACTGGCAGGATGAAATGAATTGGCTCTTCTCGACTTTTCCAAGGATGTTCCAAGCTGCTTTTCTTGATTCAAATATTTGTACAGAAACCCCTACCCCTGCATGTTTCTCTCTCTCTCTCTCTCTCTCTCTCTCTCTCTCTCCCTCCCTCCCTCCCTCTCCCTCTCTCCTTCTCCCTCCCTCCCTCCTATACCAGGGATTGAACTCAGGACTTTGTACTTGCCAGGGAGGTGCTTATGCCACTGAGCTATATCCTTGGCCTACTTTTCCTTCCTATTTTTCTTAATGTTTGGTGTCTGTTGAATGTTTTGAGAAGCCTGTGGGCTGTGGCTGTGGGTTTCTGCTGCACTCCATTTTCTTGTTTTCGAGAAGCTTTGTCCACAGTCTCAGGGATGAAAGCGGGCGTGGGACAGTATTTGTGCTTGAGATTTGTACAACTGTCCATGCAGACACTATCTTTTTTTGTGTGTGTGTGTGCGTGTGCATTGTGGTAGGGGGTATTGAACTCAGGACCTTGCACTTGCCAGACAAGCACTTATTCTACTGAGCTATCTCTCCAGCCCATAGGCACTGTCTTATTTAATTTTTAATTTATTTTTGTGGTTGAACTCAGGACCTTGCACTTGCCAGTATTTTTATTGATTAATCCTGCTTAAAAATTTAAGTAATTTAGTGAGAATTTCTTCCCTCTGTCTGCTTATCTATCTTGTTTGCAGGTTTAGGAAAATGCTAAAAGAAATACATCATTTCTGGGAGGCCATTTCCCATGCTGCTCTATACCTAACTTGGAATTCATCCCTGGTTCAAATTTTGCTTTGGTCACTTAGGAATGGTGTGACGATTTGACCTTGGGCAAATTCTTAGCCATTTTAAGCTCAATTTCCTTCATAAAAGTAGCAAGGATTACACTAGGTAATGTGGAAAAGCATTTAACACAATGGCGGCATATAGAAACTCACAGTGACCTGTGAGCCACTTATCATATCATCCTCTGGCTGTAGGATTTCAGGTGGTTCTAACTGCCTTTATTATTTTTTGACATGTATTATTTATAAAATGAGAACTAAATTAGAAAATGCATTAAACTTGGCTCTGATAAAAATTCTGTGTAACTTTCTAAATTGATATAGTGATATTTTGAGTGAATTATGTGCTAAGAATCTAGTGAGGGCCGTGAGCCTGCATGGGTCGGGGTGATAACCCAGCAGCCCAGCCCCCGGTCGGTCGTTCCGCTTGAAGTCGAGCAATGCCGTTGTTTTACCCCATGAGCACCCTACTCTGGGGCTGGACATGCCTTCTCTTCTTCTAAGACTAGAACTAGCAGGCTTCCTTTTTTTCTTTTTTAAAAACATGTTTATTAGGGTCCCATAAAACATACATAGAATCGAAAAGAAATAAAACCGGAAACCAACCAAAACCAGTTAAGTGAAGAGGAAACAGATACTGGGCATTTATAATCACTCTGTTTTCAGAATTCCTTGTGTCTAAAATACTCTAAACACATTAGGAGTTACTATAACTCATTCACTTTTCATAGGTGGGAATTATGCCTCCTATACTGGGGAAGACAGTTCTTTTTTTTTTGTATTTAGTACAGGGTCTACAGGGTCTCACTACGTAGACTGGACTCTCAGTGATTCTCCTGTTTTCAGCCTCCCAAGCACTGGAATTACAGCCCCATGCTGTCATGCCCAGTGGAAGAGACAGCTCTGAATGGAGCACTTTCAGCTTCTGTTCAAAGAATTGGGGAGAGTAGGGATTTGAACACAGTTCTCTCTGACTCCAGTGCTTGCAAAGATCACTGGCAGGCATAATAACTTGTCTGATCTTCTGGTGTTGGAGCCACGACTCTGACTACTTCAGTCCATCTTTGTGAGGGGGTTGTGAAGAGTTTTCTGTTCTTTTTTTTAATTTTTAAAAATTATTTATTTATATATCTGGTGCAAGGTCTCGCTATGTAGCTCGGACTTGTAGTGATCCTCCTGTGTCAACCTCCCCAGTGCTGGTATCATAGGCATGGGCTACCATGCCTGGTTTCAGGGCCAGCATGGCATGCCCAGGGTTCCGTGGCTGGCATGGCATATGGAACCAGGGGTTGAACTTGGGTCCTTGCGCTTGTCAGGAAGGCACTTAGACCGCTGAGCTATCTTCCCAGCCCTGTCAGCTTCTGTTCTGATTGATCCTTGCCTGTGACTTACCTCCTGGTACCCATGGCCATTGGCTCCCGGCTGCAATACCAAGATCCAAGAGGCTCAAACCCTTTATATAAAATGCTGTAATATTTTCATAAAACCAACATAACCCTCCCATATGCTTTAGATCTTCTCTCAGTCACTTATATTACTTGATGCCATGCCAGGGGGTGTTATACCGTATTGTTTAGGGAAGAATGACCAAAAAATGTGTCCATGTTCAGGATGGACACAAGTTTTAAAAAAATATTTTTGACCCATTGTTGGGTGCATGGAGGGATGTGGAATCCGAATGAAGAGGGCTGACCATGGACACAGTGGCTGGTCGGGGAGGGTTGGCCAGGCGCAGGGATGCAGCTGTGCTGCATTTGGGAGCTATTAAGAGCTCAGAAGCAGGAGTATGGAGACAGCGGGAGGAGGGTGGCAGAACAGAGGGAGGCCTGGGCCTCACCTGTGACATGAGCCCAGTGTACTAATTGCTGTCGTTGGGGATGCCAAGGGCAGCCAGCCCTAATAGCTCTGTCGCTCTCTTGGGAAGCTGCGCCAGGATCCTGAGCTGCAGAGGGCCTTCGCCTTCCTTGGAAGATGCTGGGAAGGAAAAATCTGAGCAGCTCTGTTTTCGAGCTTTCAGAGAACACGGCCTTTTTAGGGTTATCTTACACTGAGCAAGGCGATGTCTGTCACACGCTGATTTCGTCCTCCCCTCTGGGTCTCAGCTGTCTTCCTAATAGGCAGCTGCCCGGAGTGGAGTGTGGCATTGTTAACCAGGAGGGGTGACTGTCCTGTCAGCCCATCTGGCTGGAACCTGGACACTGGAGGCGCCTGACAGCAACCCCATTTGCATTGTGCGTGGAAAGCACCTGAATCTTCTCTCATTAAGGGGACAGCTATCCCCAAACACTAGGAACCCTGACAACCAACTGGCAACCTTCAGGTAACTTCCTTTAGATCTCATCCTTCATGACAACAGCAGGAAGTGATAGTTTCTAAATCTCTTTTCTTTTGCAACCTTTAAAACTTTTCCCAAGTAGGATTTTTCCTACCTAGCTCTAGCAGAGAAACAGATCAAAGAGAAGTTGCTTTGGTTAAAGAATGAATGGGAAGCCTGAAGGCTACCTGCTTGTCCCAAGAGCTACCTCCTCTCAGCCCTCGGCTTCCCAGGTACACAGTGGAGCACTGTCTCATGTGACCAAAGGCAGTTTCTTTTTTTAAAATTAATTGTATTGAGAAACAAATAGCAATGAGACAGTTTCAAAAC
>NDGN011483176.1:0-12478 GCA_002564285.1 Tympanoctomys barrerae
AAAAAAAAAGAAAGAAAGAAAGAAAGAAAGAAAGAAAGAAAGAAAGAAAGAAAGAAAAAATCAGCTCATGCCTGAAAACAATCTTATTCTGAAAACTTTGGTTCTACAAAGAATTCTTTTTCCTTGACCTGCCTGGCTCCACGTGTCAGGGTTTTCACTAGTGGATTTTCTGAAAGTGGGGCACAGACATGAGTGGGCAGGTCCACTTCCCAGTGGGTCGCTGTACACCTACTTCCTCAAGCACCTCGAGTCTTAAGCCCCTAAGGTGGCCCATAGGAGAGCTTTAGGGACTCCTGCACCCACACCTGCCCACGCCTGCCCACACCAAGCTCCTCCCTTCTCCTGTCCCCTTGTGAAATAACCACTTACTTACTCCCAGGGAACTCTGGTGCCTGTTCTCTGCATGAGACAAAGGTTTACGGCTTCAGCATCCCCCCCCAAACGTGGTTACAGAACAGCCTGCTGATCCTCGGGTAAGGGAGCCCCACCTCCATTTCTAACAAGCACCCCAGAGAAGGTTCTTACACCAGGCCTCGCTGGGCACCACCCCTCCTGGTGCCCCGCCCACCGGAGACACAGGAGATCTTAACTTTCAGTCCCCGCCTTCCACATCCACTGCATCCCTGCCCCCATCCAGACCGCAGTCTCCCTCAATCCAAGATCTAGATGCTGCAAAGAGTTTTCTTTCTCAAACATAAACTTGATCCCTGCCCTTGCTCACTGGTCTCCACGATTCCATGATCTCCAGGCAAAATCCCCGTATCTTGGGGCCGGGGAGATGGCTCAATAGAATAAGCGCTCAAGGGTCTGAATTCAATATGTATCTTGGTCTTGAAATGTAGACCATTTCTTGCCCCAGCCGCACACTACTGTCCGGTCTCCTGCCTCCCCCACCCCTTCTTCCAAAATGCTATCCCCTTGCTCCGTCCTGTTTTGTTCCCCCAGAGTCTAACCCAGCTTCCAGTGCACTGGACTCTCAGTTGTTCTATAAGACACACTTTGTTCTCTATGACTTTGTCCCCTCCTACCATCTCTGTCTCTGTGCCGCAATGACATTTCCCATGGGTCACTAGAACCTTGAGCTTACACATTAGCCTTGTCCACTAGCTACCAAGGAAGGGGACTGTTTTTCTGTTTTCCTTCATTTTTTTTTTCCCATCTCCAGATGTGCAGAG
Source organism: Tympanoctomys barrerae (assembly GCA_002564285.1). NCBI lineage: Eukaryota > Metazoa > Chordata > Mammalia > Rodentia > Octodontidae > Tympanoctomys > Tympanoctomys barrerae. Next base: position 1,176 of record NDGN011483176.1, read on the forward strand.
AGTCTGCGGTCCCAAGGTCTATCAGTCTGTGTGCTCCATCAAAGAATCCTTAGAGTGGACCACCAGCGAGGCCGAAGCTGGAGAGCCAACCCCCCGGCTCTCTCACCTGGTACTCAGAAGAGGCCTGCTCAATGGCCAGCCACTTGCCTGCTGGTTACAAGAAGGCCAAGGCCAGAGTACACAGAAGCTCGATTCAATCATATCTCCCCGTAGGGAAAGCAATTTCAGGGTGGGCCCCGGCGACAATGGGTCAGGTGTGTCATTGCACATACGAGAAACACAGCAGAGCACATCCATCTTTCAGCATCCCCTAATAGTACTAAGCAGCATGTTTAGCTGTTATTTCAATAAGCCTTATTAAGACCCAATTTTCTTGGGTCTTCTTTCAGATTCTGCAGCATTAAAAGCCTCACTGCTTAATTACATTAGGAGCACCTGTATATATTATGTGCAATAAATCAACTTTAATTTACCACCACACAAGACTATTCATCTTCCGTGGGTTATTTATTGCTCAGTATTATTGGTGCTGAAGTGTATCCTCTCCGCTGTAAGAAAGAACAGTTAGGGTAAGAAAAGCCCGGGCTGTATTTCAGAAGGCTCCGGGTGCTGAACACACACGCACGCAGTAAAAAGAAAAGAAACTGCTAAGCCGGTCTTGGCAACCTGCTCCTTGCTATTTTCTTAGAACATTTCCCAAACATTTGGATATTTTCTTTTGCATGCATGTATATACTCACCAGTTACCCACTGAAATGCCACAACCTGCAAAACAGGCCCCCAACTCTTGCCCCAAAAGTGACAACTGGGTGTGGGACACTGGCTTAGCCAGTAGACAGTGCTACGCAGGCCAGAGGAGATGATGCCTGGTGCTTCCTGCAGTCCTACTATTGGGATGCAGTCAGGACCTAACCTGGGGTTGGTGGATCTGGCTGGCCAGGTCCACGCCCATGGACGAGCAGAGTAGTCTAAGTTATCTGAGATAGAAAAGGACACCTCTCCTTCTACAGACACCGGGACCCTCATTCTTAGAGACTGGAAAATGCTGCCATGGACGAGTCCCCAGATCATCTACAGACCCTATCCCCTAATGCCACTTGAGACACTAAATACATTCCCAGGCCCACCGGGGAAACTCTGATTTCAACAAGTACAGGGACAGGCCCTTGTGATTTTTCTGCAAGGTAAAGTCCAAGAACCATTATCTCAAAACCTTAGAAACAAAGCCAGGCAGCCACTCCAGAATGCCACCAACAGTAACATAAGAGGAGCTTCCTCACCCTGTCCTTCTGTCACCTCAGCCCTCAGCATCTCTTTATTCCTCACAAGCTCCCAAAGTCGATACTACTTCTCTCATCCCCATTTTACAGACAGAAAACAGATGCCGAGAGAACTGAAAGCGCTGGCCCAGCACCCCATCTTGGTAAGTAGCTGGGCCCGGAAGTCCTTGCATCTGTGCCCTCACAGCACCAGGCCACCCCGCCTCTGCATGGCTACACTCCCCACCCCCCTCCTCTTTGCAGGAGAACAAATCTTTTATTCTAACTAAAAAGAGGACAAAGCACAGGGACAGCATAGCCCCACCCCAGCCTGTCCTTGTAGCCATCTGGCTCCCCAAGTTGAGCACCCGAAGCTCCTGCCTGCCACCTGCCTGGCACATCGGCCCTGTCTGCACAGCCCCCACATCGACCCCATTCACAAGCTCCTTGCTCTCCTGCTTACCAAAAGCTAGGGGACACAGGGTGCCTTTCTGTGGCGGGGGAGCCAAGGCACCAGGAACAACACTACCACCACCCCTGGCTATTTCTCAGCCCTGTCCTCCAAGCCAAGAGAGCCAGGATGGATTTCATGGCACACAACTGACTTTTTTATAAGCGCAGCAGCCGCACAGAACTTTCATTGGGTAATTTACCTTTAATCGGCGCCTAGAAAAATTCCTGGCCGACCAACCCGGCACACAGCTCCTTGGAGGCTCATCTGACAGCCGCCGGGCAGGAGGAAAAGGGAGGGGAGGACCGTGGTGGAGTCCTGACATGCAAAACTTTTTTTTCCCCTTTTTTTAATGAATTCACATCAAATAAAAGTCCATCAGAGCAGGCAGCAGAGCCAGTTCCTCTGAACATTAAACCCACATGTGCCGAGGATGTGCCAAAGACGACAGGGCAGATCAAACATGTGAGCTTATAGCCAACTGCTGGGAGCACCAACACAGGACTGCCCAGAGCCTGAATGCTAAGTCACCTGCTCAAAGAAGTTCCAGCCGGAAGGGCTCTACGTAGACACTGCTCCCTCCTTAGCCGTTTATGTGGAGAGGACTGGCAGAGCCAGGGGTAACCCCAGAGCATTGATTAGTCACCAGGGGCAGCAGCAGGTCTGGCCAGTGACTTTCCCGGCACCTTCCCACGTACACTCCACTGGCTGGGTTCCGGAACCTCAGAACACAAAACCTGGGGCCAGGGAGATGGCTCAGGGGCCAGGGAGATGGCTCAGTAGAATAAGCGCTTCCCTGGCAAGCGCGAGGGTCTGAGTTCAAACCCTGGTTCCAGAAAAAAAAAAAAAAAAAAAACCTTTCTCCTTCTCCAACACAGGCCACTTTCAGGCTACACCAGTGGTTCTCAACCATGGGAGACTTTGTTCACTGTCACAATCAGAGCGAGACTACCACTGGCCTCTGGTGGGGACAGGACATGCACCCCAGCTACCCCTCTATTCCACACATCATCTGGCCCTAGGGTCCACAGCGGCAAGACTAAGAAACCCTAAACTAGAGCCCTGAGAGTAGTCCAAATTCCCTCCATGGCCTCTGTGCCTTCTACCGCTGCCTCCCCTACTGCATCAAGCGTGAATCAGAATCCACACCTGTGTGACCCACACAGTTTCATACCCATAAGGGTCTAACTCCGCTCACTGCCAGCAGAACTCTGTCACTGGTAGGCGTGGCCCCCCGAGCCTAAGAAAAAGAGAGTGAACTAGGGCAAGCTGGGACCCATGCAACCAACCTTGAACTCAGCAGAGACCAAGGACTCGGGATTCTGTTGATAGGAGAGGAACTCAGAACCAACTTTCCAGGATTTGGCAGCCTCAAACAGTACACTGTGCCCCCCCCACCCCAAATCAGCAAAAGCAACAGCCTGCATAAGCCCTGGTAGCTGTACAATGTTGCTCCCTGGTCCAGGTTGGCTGGACAGTCAGCGCTGACCAGCATCTCATGGACGCCAGGCCTCATACTCAGTGCTCTGTACAGGGTCCTATCAAGTCCCACAGCCACTGGGCAAGTCGGGTGCCCAGAGTAACCTTGCAAGCAGGCATCCCAGGCTCCTGCAGGGCTGTACTTTGTACCAAGCCTAACAGAATACGGGCACCTCCTGCTCCCCTAGAAGGACACAAGCTTTCCTAGGTCTAGTTGTTCACTTGAAAAAATTGAGGAGGGGAGCAAGTTTGCTATGAGGTCATTCTGCCTCAGGAAAGGAATGAATTAAGCTGAGTGTAGGAAACACTCTCTCCATCACACCAACCACCTTGGGCCCTGCCGTCCTGAGATGGAAAGGTCACTGGCCCGGCAGCCCCTTCTTCATGGAGGCCGGATACCAATGACGTGGTCACCCCTGAGGAGCACAATTAGCAACAGTGGCACACCTACCTCTTTTATTGGCTACTGCTTAAACACTCCAGCAATCTGTCCAATTCTTAGCAGAAGGGCAGAAAACAAAAGGGATCGCAGCAGGAGGGGGAAGGCAGGCCTCGCTTGCGAGCAATTAGTGAATCAATGATTCTCCCAGACACTGATTTAGACCAGCAGTTCTTATTAGAGACCCTCAACAAAAACACAAGGACACACAGCTTCCAGGAGAGACTGAAGCTTACACACACACACACACACACACACACACCCCACAAAATTAACACTCCTTTGGGGTTTGTGCTACCAAAAAGCACTGAAAAAAAAAAAGTGTGCTCAATCTGAAAATTTTAAAAAATCTCTTTGTAAGTTGTTTGCTTAGTACCAAAAACAAGTGAAAGTACAGCTCTCACACGGATTATTCGCTAGGCTCATGGAAACAGAAGGAATTAGGTATGGAAGAGAAAGGGGCACGGAAGGGGGGTGCTGCAAGCGCTGGATAAATTGCAACAGCATGACCCTTCTGCTGCCCTCAGCAGAAAGGCGGGAACACAAAACAGATCGGGTCCCTATTCCCACTCCAGGGTGGATGAAACATATTCATTCATGTGACTAGAAGTCTTCAATGCTTTAAAAAAAATTTTTTTTTAAATATAATCCTTTGCCCACCAAAACACCTGTTCAGGAAATCAGAACTGCACAACAGAAAAGTGTTTCCCAGCCTTTTAATGGACGGGTGATGAGAAAAGAAAACATTTCTAAAAATATAATAATGCTTGCTGGGAAACCAGGGTTCCAGGGACACAGAAATTCACAGGAATACAACTTGGGGGTAGATGTTCCTATAAATGTCTTTAAAGCTCCAGCTGTAGCGCACAGAATTGAAATCGGCTACTAAGAACACAGAGGCTTCCCAGACACAGCTGAGGGGGCCGGCCCCATAAACTGTACTCGAAGGCTGCTAATTACACAAAGCTATGTTCATTTACTTTCTCGCTGCCTCCTAAAACAAGCACCTCCTCGCCTTAGCCACCTCTCCCTCCAACTCTCAGTCCAGTGGAAAATGCATATGACTTATTTGATGTGAAAATATTACCAAACACACGCCAGCCTCCCAAACAACACCTGGTCCCCGCCCACTACACACTTCTCTATGGGTCAGGCTGGCTTGGTCTTCACCAGGGTCCCCGTTTGCTTGCTCTAAACCGTTGAGAAGACGATGACAAAAGAAAACAAAAGGAAAAGCTTTCTCCCCAGGAGGCAGAAGAACATGGGTAACCTTGAGCCCCTGCCCCCAGCCTGATACTCCGGCTCCTCAGAGGATGGGGTACCTTGAAAATTCTGCACCTTTCACCCCGCACTCCCCACCCCACCCACCGCCTCCTCCCCTAGGCTCCGAAGACTCTGTGGATGAATCAGTATCTGCAAAGGCAGGTCTGAGCAGAAGGCCACAGACAGCATCCTCTGAAGGGGGAAAACAGACTTCTGAAAATGTAAAGCCCATCTATGCACAGAAAGCTTCCCCCGTTTCCTAGTAGGAAGAAGCTTCCAGAAAGGGGAGGGACTGAAGCAAGAGTAAATCTGGAAACTGAGCATTGCTAGGCTCGGGGAACTGTTATAGATGATTTGCCGTCCCAAGACAGAATAGACGTGACTGTTCTAGCAGAGTGACAGGGTAAACCTTTGGCCAACCCGAACCTCCATTTCCCCACAAGCACAGACTGGATGGTGTTGAAAAGGCGGGACAGAGAGCAACAAGCCCCCACCCCTAGTGGCAAAGAGATGACATCACTGCATGCCACGCTTGTCATCTCTAAACTCAGAAGAAAAAAAAAAGAAAAAAAAGCCCTATGCTAGGAAAAACAAACGCCATCAAGTTAAAAACTTGCTTATTTTAAATACCTGTCTCTTACAATATTCCACGCAATGTCTTTAAATGAAGTTTTTATGTCAAACTCTGCCATTCTACCTCCTCCTACTTACCTCAGTCAGTTAAAGTGAATACGTTTTCCAGCTTTCAAAGCAAGTTATAAACTGCACAGCTTTGGGGCACAAACTTGTCAAGAGAAACACAAATGCGTGCATGCGTGCACACATACACACACCTCTAAAATACATACACAGAGCAGATAGGTTTATTTTTTGTTTGGGGTGAGAGACACATCAGTTGGAGCAGGTTCTGGACCAGCAGCTAAACCGCCAACACCAGAAGGGGTGGGACAAACACAGCCATGAGTCTCAAGGACAGCAGAAACAAGGGCCACCTTGGAAATTCTGTGGCCAGGCGTTACCCAGGCAACTTCAGTGGTAGGGTGGAGGGACAACACGGCCAGCTCAGATGACTCTCAGGAAAGAAAGGAAAAAGAAACCAAGACTTGGACGAGGCAGCTAAGCAGGGCCCTTTACAGAATTAAAAAGAAAAACCAATCTTGAGCCTGATCTCGCTGGTCCACAGAGTCAGAGCAATGGGCTTCCCTGGAGAGAGTTGAATCTTCCATCCCGCGAACTGCTGTTCGCCTGAAGTCGGCTATTTCCGCTGGTACTCGCTCCCTTTGAAGACTCTTTCACAGGTATTTCCAGATCAACAGTTCCTAACACGGGGGAATCCAGGCAGGAATGCAACCCGAGGGTGTGGGGTGAAGGGCCCCTGTGCATCCCACCTACTGCCACCCTCCACTGGCAGCCTGGGGCACACCTGGCTGGCCCTTGGCACTAGGGAGGCACCACTCGAAGCTGTCTTCTGGAAAGAGCAGTGTCTCTTCGCCCCTCTGCCACTTGCCAGGCAGTTCTTCCCATGCGAAGGACCATCTTTGCTGGGGTCTCTTCCCAGGGCCTTTTCAGGTCCTGAATCGAGTCCTGTGTGTGCGTGTTCTTTCTGGTTTAAGGGCTCTTTCGACTTTCTCTCTTTTTTTTGTATCTAAATATATTTCCGCATGATCTTTATGTGGCTTCAGATTGGCATTCATCTTAAACACGTCTATAATAGATCAGGAGCCCCAAATCTGTTTCTGATTACAAGAGACAAATCAAGGCCCCTGAAGTGAGGGCAGAGGAGTAGGGAGGAAAAGTTATGGGCTCTTTAAAGGGCCCACCATGCAAAGAGACTTCTGGATTCCCTCCTCCAAGGAAGCCCTGCAGCCCCAGGGGCTGACATTACTGACTGACCCTGGGCAGCCTGTGCTTATAAACTCCCAACCACTCACTGCAGGAGTTTATGGGAGGGGATTCCACCCCTGGCTTAACAGCACTTTCTCGAATAGAAGTCTTACTGAGTTGGAAGAGGGAAAGAAGGGAAGTAGGGAGTGGGGCCCAGAAGCCCCCATCCCCGAAAGACAAGCCCTCACATGGAGAACACAGCTGCGGGAAGATTTAAAACGTTTTATTGTTTAAAGACTAACCCAGGGCTGCTGGACATGGCCAATTTAAAATTAAATACAACCCTGTCACAGACGATTGTAGTTAAAGGTAAATGTGTTATTTGAAAAGCAGAAGCACCCTGGCCAGAAAAAGTGCCACACACTCGGGACACAGACGCCTTCCTCACTGCTGGCCACCAGCCAGCTCTGCACTGTGGGTCCAACCCACAAACACCTTCCCCTGGGAATAAAGACGTCTGGCCCCACCTCCCAGCATGAAGTAAAGCGCCGACAAAGTGACTAATGCCGTGTCCCGGAAAGGATCCACAAAGAACATCTACCTACGTGACAGAGACTTACACAAACCCAAAGAGAAAGTAAAATATTCCCCCTCTCTCCACCTCCTGACTCCTCCTACTGTTGCAAAACAGAGATGGAGAGCAGGGAAGCAGGGAGAGGTGGGAGATGCTGTCATAAAAAATGGACTCTAAGACCCAGACACTTATCTGACATAAAGCAACAGCCAACAGTCCTGAGAGACAAGCTGGCCACACACACTTCTTTATGGTCTCAGTAAGAATTACGGCTCGGGAGACCCGCACTAATTTTAGTATCAGATTTATTATGCAACAGGGGGCAGGAACTCTTCAGGACTGTCCCATCTCCAAGTGTAGAATTATACCTTTGGCACCACTCCTCCAAGGGGCTGAGGAGGGCGAACATGCAGACACTGCCGGGCTCTCAGCATCCCACAGCACCGGCTTTCAGGCCTTTTTCTATGGGCTTTCTCTCTCCTCCCTTCCATCCTTCCTTCTCTTTTGTGGTACTAGGGATTGAACCCAAAGCCTTCACACTGAGCTCCAGCTCCAGTCCTTTTATTTTATTTTATTATTTTGAGACAAGGTCTCTATAAGTCACTAAATTGCCCAGACTGGGTTTGAACACAGACTCCTGCCTCAGCCTTCTGGAGTGCTGGGATAACGGGCGTGCACCACCTTGCCAAGCTTCCAAGACCTTGCACAGCCCCTTCTGGGTGTTTCTGACTGTGAGCTCCTCGACGACAAGACCACCACACACACTTCACTTTTTGTTCGAATGGACCCATCACCCCAGATAAAAATGTGAAACCCTGGCTGGATCTGGTGGTTCACCACTTGGGAGATTGGAGGCCAGCCTAGGAAGAGGATCACTGGGAGTTGGAGGCCAGCCTGGGCTACATGAGACCCTGTCTCAACAAAAAACAGAACAAAACAAGTGAAACCCAAGATCAGAAAGCAAGGGTTCACCAGTCTGGTTGGGGAACCATACCTAAGAACGACTACCTCTAGTTCCCGAAGGAAGTCAAAGTAGGGACAAATTTTCAATGTCACGGCCTCAGTTGCTCACATCAACCTGAGTAGATGGAAGACGCATTTTCAGATGCTTTAGCATGCCCCTGGGGCTGCCCCTGATTTTTCTTCAAGTTCCCCCAGAAGGAGGACTGCCACCAGCCAGCTGCGGCATCTCTCAGTCACCCTGCTTTGCTGCACCAGGCCCCTTCACACAGCAGACTTGACAGATGCCACTGCCACCACTGATGTCCTCACCTATCCCGCATAAATGCAGGTGTGTGCCACGGAGCACTGCTGCCCCGTGGAAGACCAAGAGGCAGTGCGCTGGAAACCAGGTCTTTGAAAGCGCTGTCCAGAAGCCTGGGTCCTCACGTGGGCTCTGCTCAAAGGCAGAGCTAGACAGGGTACAGGAGGATGGAGGCAGCGCCTAGAACCCGGGGATGGAGTGAGAACAGCAATGGTGATCTGCTGAAGCAAACCGAAGGGACACGGGGACTGCAAGGATAGATGTGGTAGACGGTGCATGCCGCCCAGACCCACAGCAGTCTTTGAAGGTCAGCAGGCAAGGAGTGTTACTGACCCATTGGACAAAGTGAAGGGCGGCTCAGAATCGGGGGTGTGGGGGGAGAGGGCACTGAAGACAGCAGCGGCGTCAAGAGCAGATTCTATATTTCTTATGTTGAAAAGCCAGCATGTGGCAGTAAATGTGGCCCTTCATCCTCTGAATGAGCACCATGCCACGCAGAGCCAACCTACGGTCTACAGGCTGCTTTTGTGTTTCTCTCTCTCTCTCTCTCTCTCTCTCTCTCATATCATGATTAAAACTTTGTAAAAATTAAATTTTGCTACATATGTATTAACTATATGTATATATTTTATAAATATAAGACAATTCCTTTTCACCCATTGCGGCCCAGGCAAGCCAAAAGGATGAGTACAACTGACCTACCCGGCCCCGCGGGTGAACACACACAGCACACTTTAAGCTCCAACGAGCCTTCACACACCTCATGTGACACAGCTCAGGCCCCTTCAGAGACAGCTGGACACATACCAGTCTTGTGCCCGCACATGGCACGGGACTCCATGAAAAACTCCCGCGTACCTTGGTCCAGGCAGAACTGACCGCAGGGCACCCGGACTTCACAATAGTCTTTCGCCTAGCACCTACCCCATAATGACCATTCCCCCCCCCCCATTAGTGGTTCCCCAGGCCCAAAGCTATGACCCCAGAGTACAGTTTTAAGGGAAAAGTCTAACACTTTTGTGTTTAGCTTCTTTTGTGTATCCTATTTGATATCTAGTTATTTAGTTTATTAAATATATACTACCTTAGTATAAAAACATATGTATGTAATTTATAAGTAAGTACATAGTACATGCTTAATAAAGGTTTGTCCATGGAATAAATCATTAAGAGAGTGCAGGTGCCTGGCCAGGCAGTCAAGTTGAAGCCCCGAGCCAGGCACATTTCTTGCATGCCCAACTCTCAGAGACGGCCCTGGAGCCAAATCGGCCCTACACCTTAAGGACTTCTTACCTAGCTATTTAGACCCAATTTCCTGCTGCTCTGGTTCTCACACAGATCTCCCATCCATCCCCGGGGCAGCAGGCCCACGTGCCCTCACTCAGGTGATACTACAGCTTCCTCTCTGCTTGTCCCTGTCTGCTGGGGGCTCGCCAAAGCCATTTTCCATGGAGACTGTCAAGGGGATCTTCTCAAAACTTAAAAGTTAACCATCTCCTGCTCTTCCTTAAATCATTAAATGAGACCCCCAACTCTCTCAGGGTGAGAGTAATCCCAACCCCAGTCCAGTCTGCGTTCAGCTCCCGTGCACACTTCTTACCCCTGCGTTCCAGACACCTGGTTTCCCCTACATGCGGTACACGCTTTCCCACCCCAATTCCCTCCCGCAGTCACCTTTCCAAGTCGACGCTAAAGTTACCGCTCCAGGACTGTTATGTCCCAAGGCCCACAGGAGGCCTGGCCTCCCTATTACACAGCCTCAAGTGCCTAACCTCTCTTCAGACCATGGATGGTCATGGATAAATGATGCAGTACATTCTCTCATGAATGTGCCCTGCCACCTGCAAACCCCACAAAGGCAGAGGCCAGGCCATCCTGGCCACAGGTGTGTCATCACTCCCTGGCTTTGGGCCTGGCTCAGGACAGGAGCTCCTGACGTCTCCCGCACAATGAGCAAATCAATCTTCCTCCACCTCCTCTAAGTTACCCTCCCCCAAAGCTACACAGCCTCACTGCTTCCCCAGTTCCCTGGCCCAGAAGAGTCTCTCTCCTAGCTCAGGAGAAAGCTCACATTCTCCCAGGTCTCCTCCGCAAGGCCTGCCCTGCCTGCTTGCCCCTCTGTACCCCGCCTCGCCTCGCTGGAGCACACTTCCTGGTTTATGCGCCTGCCTTCCTGCTGGCCCGGGCAGAGCAGCTGCTGCAGGGCAGGCCAGGGCCTGACTCTGGATCTCTTCAGGGCCAAAGAGCATCCCAGGCAACTTTGTATTTGTCAAATGCAGCCATTCTTTGATATTCTCAGGGAGAAGGACTCCAGGACCCTGAAGGATCCCAGAATCCAAGCCTTTGAATGGACCGAACCCACTGAAACCTGTGAGCCAGATAAACCTATCCACCTTTAAACTATGTTGGGTATTTTGTCCCACTGACAGGAAAGTGGCCAATGCAATACTTAAAGTCCCTGTCTTAATTACTTGTAATAACTACACAATGCCAGTGCTCCATATATAATCATAATACTGCATTGCTTAGGAAATAATGACATGAACAAAACTATGCAGTACACGCCTTCCCGCCCCAATTCCCTCCCGCAGTCTCCTTTCCAAGACAGCCCTGAAGTTACCGCTCTAGGACTGTTATGTCCCAAGGCCCACAGGAGGCCTGGCCTCCCTATTACCCAGCCTCAAGTGCCCAACCCCTCTTCAGAGCATGGATGGTCATGGATAAATGATGCAGTACATTCTCTCATGCAT
>NDGN011483193.1:0-20051 GCA_002564285.1 Tympanoctomys barrerae
AAAAAAAAAAAAAAAAAAAAACCTACATCTCTAACACTTCCACCTCCACTTTATTTTGAGACCAGGACTCATTAAGGTGCTAAATTGTCCAAGCCAGGCTTGCACTTGATATCCTCCTGCTTCAGCCTCCCCAAGTGCAGGGATTATGGACATGCACCACCACACCTGGCTGTAGTGAGCATTCTTAAAGCTCTGCCTTTCTGAGTGCTGTTGATGATGCCCTGGTAGGTGGTCAGGACAAGGTCTGGAACCCCATGTGCCTTCAGCCCTGCTGGCTGCCTGAGCCATGGCCTAATGCATGGGAAGAGGAGCTAGGCTGTGCCCCTCCCACTTGAGACTCACTGTTCTTCTGGAAGAGGCGCAGGCCACGGGAGCCACCCTGCCTTCACTCAGAGTGGGACGGTACAAGTTCAGTCCAGCAGGATGAGGGCAGTCAGCCTGCCTAGAGCAGCCAGAGCCTATAATGGAGTTTCAGCCAGAGCAGGATTCATGTCTCAGCTTCTGCAGTCCTTAACCTCAAGCCTCAACTTTCTCATGTGTAAAACAGACAATAATGCCTACATGATGGGTCCTTGTGAAAATTAAATAAGATTCTACACGAAACAGCCAGCTCAGTGTCTGGCATGGCGTAAGCATCTAATGAAGTGTGTAGCTATTTATGGTGCACACAGTCTCTGAACTATGTCTTTAGAGTTATGTGGCAGCAGGGCATAGGCTCCCAACATGGAGACCTGGTCGACAATGTATCTCTGGGGTCAGGCAGGGCTGAACCTGCCATCAGGGGCCAGTGGCCCTCTGACAGCATGGCAGGGGTGGTGCACCGGCCTGATGGCTTCTGTTTGAGCCATAGCTGATCATTCCTGTCTCCCGTCTGTCTATACACATGTGCTCAGCTTCTTAAGTTCAACCTAATGGGCAAAAGTCCCTATATGGTCAAGAAATGAAGTCAAGAGAAGTGATTTCTCAAAGCATTTGACATAGGTTTCCTTTAAGTGGGGATTCTACTTACCCATGTAAACATTTTTGTGTGTATTTATTTTATGGTACTAGACATGGAACCTAGACCCTCACGTATGCTAGACAAGCACTCTAGAACTGAGCCACATACCCAGCTCTTTTTTTTTTTTTTTTTTTTGTGTGTGTGTGTGTGTGTGTGTATGTGTATTTAGTACAGGGTCTACAGGGTCTCACTACGCAGATCGGACTTGTAGTGATCCTCCTCTTTTCAGCCTCTCACACACTGGGATTACAGGCATGTGCCGCCACGCCCAGTCTCAATCACCATCTCAATACTTACGGCACATCGGGGATTGAACCCTGGTCCCTGCATCTGCTTAAGTGGATGCTTTAATCTGCTGAGTTATCTGGCTGGCCTCCAGTTTGTTCTTTAAAAAAAAAAATTATTTTGAGGCAAGTCTCAAATTGCCCAGGCTGGCCTCAAACTTGTGATCCTTCTGTCTCAGTTTCTAAATAGCTGGAGTTACAAGTGTGCGCAACAACTTGACTTAGCCCGATTTATTATACATTTTGACCTGTATCCTCCAAGGCAGCTTTCTATGTATAGGTAGACTTCTAAATCAATTAGTCATGTATACATGTTTTATATGATGGAGCATCATACTATGCCACCTGTTTATGATAAGGTTTTTAATTTATTGTGCATACCGATCCATTTCATTATATAAATACAGCTTTGTCATTTTTTTCCTGTGTATATCAACATCACTTGTGTTACTAGTATAGCTTTCTCTAAACACTGTAAGATGTTGCTTTTGCAGGTTTGATTTCTGGCCATCAGGAGCACAGTACATGGCTGAACTGCACACTGCCGTGTCACTCTTCACGTGGCTGTGGTGTGCAGAGAGCATGCGTGTGTAGTGGGTCTTCAGTGGGTATGTGGCCGAGACCCCTGTCAGCACCATTTGCATCACGCTTCCTAGTGAGACCCGGTCTTCACCACCACCTTCAACTCATTGAACTGTTGGAAAAGTCATCTTCCACCTGGGTTTTACTAGTCTATATACTCCCCCATTCCATGGGGCACTCCTCAAGGAGAGAGGATTATGACCTGCTCATCCTCAGAATTCCTCAGAACACTCCCTGACATACAGTGCTGGATAGACATTTGTTGAAATGAAGCACCACATATTTTCAGGTTAACCATCTTAAGCTGGTGTGACAGTACACAGTTGTAGTTCCAGCTACTTGGAAGGCTGAGGCTGAGGCTGAGGTAGAAGGATCACTTACGTTCAGGAGTTTGAGGCCACCTGGGCAACAGAGTAAGAATGTCTCCAAAAAAATTAATGGTAAATAAACAAATTCACCATCTTCATTATTCATTTCTGCAGGGCAGTGTGCATTTTTGGGATCTCCTTGTATAGAATATCTAAGTGGAATTCCATCCTTTTTGGTTGACAGAGCATCATGAGTGTGGCCTTCTGTACGGTGAATGGTAATACCTGAGGGCCCATCTGGGTGTAAGTGGCTGCTTGCCCAAGTATGCGTGGTTCCAGACAGCTGTCCTGTGCAGTGGCAGGACTTGCTTTCAGTGGTTTCCTCTTTCACCTCCATCGGCACTGAGCCTCTCCCATCTTCTCCTCTGTGGCAGCTTGGGGAACAGCTTGGTGGGAATCAGCATGGAATGGGTCAGGGTGCCCCCTGAGACCTTGAAGGCCCACCCGGTAGCAGAATGCCTGCTCTTTCGCTCTCCTGGTCCTGCAGGCCTCTTTCATGCTTTCTACCTCTTGGTTGCACCCTGGGAAGGGGAGATTCTTGGGTGGGGCACCCAGAGATTCCAGGTATAGCTGAAGAGGTCTGGATAAGGGGGAGCTTAGGGAGGGTACTTGATTAGATCTTAGAGTGGGGCTGCACATACAGGCACGTGTGCTGCCCTGTGGGGAAGCATGTGGGTGTGACCACATGTGGGTGGGGCAGAGGGCCCCCCACAGGTCATCTCCTGTATGGCCTGACCAGCTGGATTCATGCTTCTACCCCAGACCCTGCTCCATGTGTGGCTCTCTCCTATCCAGCATCCCATTATCCACTAATCAGCACGTTGGTGTAGACATCAGTGCACCCTCCCTGTGCTGCCCAGGGAGCGACACCTGTCTCTGTGTATCTTGTCTCTAGAAGATGGACATGTTACAGGAGGGACCCCACCTCGCCTTCTTAGTTGCAATGCTAGAAGTAGCTGCCATTTGTTCATTCCCTTATTCTGCAGTCAGGCACTGTGCCAGGCACAGGGAACAGGAAACAACATGGCCTCAGTCCTCTGGGAGTTGATAGCCAGGTGGGGAAGTGACAGTAGTCCCATTTCACAGAGCTGAAGGTAAACTGTAACCTTAACAGGGAAGAGGCAGAAGCCGATAACAGAAGTTACAACTGGGCAGGAAGTCAGAGAAAACTGCCTTGAGGGAGTGGTTATTTTGCTAAGGTCTGAGGGATGTTGAAGCTAATGAGGACATAGTGTGGTCAGCAGCATCCCACACAGTGGTTGCAGTATATGTGAAGGCCCTGTGGCAGAAGCAGAGAAAGAACCAGAGCCTGAAGGAAGGCCAGCATGTCTAGACCTGGTGGGGAGTGAGACAGTGGCATGGAGGCCATGAGAAGAGAGGCTACAGTCTGGATAGGTGTCATGACCCATGTGAAAGGGGGTATTTTCCAAAGATGTACAGTAGGAAGCAGTTTTTTAAACTGGCAGGCTGGGGAATGGCTTGAGTAGATTTCATCTTTTTTTTTCTTTTCCTTTTGAGACAGTCTCACTATGCAGCTTAGGCTGGCCTTGAGCTCACTTTGTAGCCCACCCAGGCTCGTCTTGAACTCACAACTATCCTCCTGCCTCTGCCTCCAAAGTGGTGAGATTACAGGCATGTGCCACCATGCCAGGCTAGATATGCATCTTGAAAAGATTGGTTGGGCTGCTTATCAGGGACCAATTGGAGGCCAGTCAAAGAGGGGTGGGGACACCTACTAGAAGTCACTTGGCATTGAAGCGCAGATTGAGGAGGGTGACAGAGGGGCTCTGATGTGAGTCAGAGAGGCTTGATCTCTTCCACATGCGCTTTCTTTGAATACCACCTGCTTAGCTCTCAGTGTTGGAATCTGGAAACAAAGACCAAGCCTATGAGGGAAAAAGGCTCATTATTTTCTTATTGATCTGAGATTTAATAGAGCAACAATTATGTATTTTTCAAACTGGAGCATGGTATCTTTTTTTCTTTTTTAACCCTAGCCCTGTATGAGAACCCAGTTCCCCTCACCAGCTAGAGACTGCGTGCCTCAGGTGCACAGAGAGGGCCAGGAGACGCACTGCTGAAGGCTGGTGGCCTGGGAACGGGGCAGTGCACAAGAGGGAGTGGCTGGGCCTTGTGGGAGCCTAGGTGAGGGACAGAGGGGACATCTGGGAAAGCCCTCACTGCCACCCTTTCTGCCTGAGGTGGAATCAGAGTGACTGTCTCCTGACCAACCAGGCCTTCACTGCTCCTGGTGCACAGGCAGCGCTGAACCCTCTGCTGGAGAAGGTGGGCTCCCCCATGCCAGTAGGCCAGGCCCCCAGGCCCTCCTCCCCACCCTCTCCTTCAGAGTGGAGCTGACCACAGGCTTTGACCTCTATCTCTGGAAGTTGACCCATGCTGTCCCTGTCCCTTGGCTGGCTGGCTGGCTGGCTGCGTGAGCTGGGTCTGTGGGTGGAGGACAGGATGCTACTCCGGCACGCTCTCCTAGTTTCTTTTCTTGCCCTTAACTGCACAGATGCTTAATCAAGCAGACAGTGTTTACCAAAGGCATGTGCACACTCATCCTTTAAAACTCTGCTTACTTGTCACTCCTGCCAAGCACCCGGCACCCCTTCGCCTTGGCAGCCTCCAGGCAAGCTGTGGTGCATTGCAGAGTGCAAAGAGTCCTGGGCCCTGCCCTGTTCTTTCAGGTCCTTCACCCTGGGATTAGTAAATTGGGTTGGGGCATCAGGAGGAACATGTGAGGTTTAGCAGCTGAGTACCTAAGAACTTAACATGACTAAGATATTGTCCCATTTTATTAAATTGTCATTAATTTTTTGTTTTTGTGGTGCTGAGGATTGAACCTGCGGCCTTGAACATGCTAGGCTAGTGCTCTGTCACTGAGCTGTATCCCCAGCCCCTAATTTCCCTTTAAATAACAATCTGTGGCATGCCATGCCGGCCCCACCCCTAGGGTGTGCTAAGACTGGCAGTTGAGAGATTGAGACTGGGTATGGTGGTGCCCGCCTGTAATCCTGTCACTTGGGAAGCTGTAAATAGGAGAATCATTACAAGTCTAATCTATGTAGTAAGACTCTGAGTACCCAGTAGACCCTGCCCTGAATACAAAAAACAAACAAACAAAAAACAATCTGTGGCTTTCTACTATTGCATTCAGGTAGAGGAGAACTGTGCAAGGTTTTAGACAAGGCACAAGGGGTATCCCTAATAACAGTGAGTGGCATTTATTGAGCACTTGGTGTGTGGGGGTTGCTTTTCATAATCTTCACAGCAACCTTAAAAGATAAATATTATCCAGTTTTACAGATGAGAACATCTTATGTGAACAGGCTTTGAACAGCTTGCCCAGCTTAGGCCTTAATATCATGCGCACTGCCTCAGGATGAGGTGAGAACAGTGTTTCAGGAACATGACATGGGTGACAGTCAGGGTGGGGAGGTGGAGCACCCGGGAGGACTGGGAACTCCAAGTGACTCCAGGGTAGAAATGATCGTGCATTTTGCGGGCTCGCAACATGAAAAGCCCAGTCTGGCGCAGGGTTGCCATGGGCTGAGTGTTTGTACCACTACCACCCCCAGTCCATGTGTTGAAGCTCTCACTGAAGTGGGATGATAATTGGAAGTGAGACCTTTGAGAGGTAGATTGTGGTTAGGTGAAGTCATGACAATCAAGTCCCCATGATGGGTCTGCTGCTTTTATAAAATCAGAGACCAGGAGGAAAGCCCAGCCATGCTACCACCCTCCTCTGGAGCTTCAGGCCTCCAGAACTGTGGTGGAGGAATTCGCCACCTAGTCTAAGGCATTCTTGTCACAACAGGCTGAGCAGACTGAGATTCCCCTGGCTTTGTGTGTAGAACAGGGTGGCAACCAGGCTGTGCAGGCCACGGGCCTGGGCTTCCTGTCTGTGGCTAGAAAGCTCTCCCATCCTCCTGATAGCTCAAGGCAGAGCCAGACTCTGGCCTAGAAGCACATCAGGAAGCAGGTGAGCAGGTCCCTGCCATACCCGTGTCCATAGTGAAATCTTGTGCCAGGGTCAACTTAGGTCACCTTTGCCTAGGCAATTGTGAGCCACCAGCCATCTGAGCAGAACCAGTCCCCTTGCTTGTGTGGGTCCTGGTGTACCAGTGTCTTAGTTAGTCTTCTCTCATTGCTGGGACAAATACCTGACACCCAAAATGAAGGAAGGAAAGTTTTATTTAGCTCACAGTCGCGGGAGGTTTCAGTCCATACTCAGCTGGGTCCAAGGCAGAGCAGCAGAAAGCAACCTTTCATTTCAGCGGCAAAGAGCAAGAGTGCAAGGGAGGAGTAGCAGCAGCTCAAGCAGCTAGCTTCTCTTCCCTCCTTACATTGTAATGCAAATTACCTGCCCCAGGGCAAGTGCAGCATCCACACCCACAATAGTCAGTAACCCCCAAGACTGCATAAGGCTTTGGGGGGACAACTATACACAAACCATAACAACCAGTCACTTCCTAAATGGTAATTTTGTATTTTATTCCACCTGATTTTCAAGACCAGTCTTACTCAACATGCTAAGGAGGGGAAAAGTGCTCTGTGCTTTAGGGCGAGCTGTGAGCCCCATAAGTATGTAAAGAATACAACAGGAAAATCTGGCCTCTCTGAAGGCCACACATATTTTCACGTTTGCAACATGCATAGAGGAGACAGTAGGAGCTAACATGGAATACAGAGCCAGCCGCTGTCCGCACCTCCTTCCTCTCCCCTTTACCAAAGGAAGAGAGGCCCGTGGTATGTGTCTTGAAGTTCCTGTTGTGGGTTGATGGAGATCCTACTCTGAAGCAAGGAGGGTGGGGTTGTGGAAGGTTAAGAAGAGGCAGGTTCGGGAGGAAGGCCAAATACAGTCCAGAGATGTAGGCTGCTGGTCCCTGGAGAGGCTCAGTCCTCACCTGGCAAAGGTCTCAAACCCTTGAGCCAGCTATGGTGGTACATACCTTGAAATCCCAACTATTGAGAAGGCTGAAGCAGGGTCAAAAGTAGAAAGCCCCCCCCCCGCCAAAAAGAAAAGTAGAAGGCCAGCCTGGGCAATTTAGTGAGAGCCTATCTCAAATAAGAAATGATTTTTTAAAGGGCAGGGCTGAATGTGATGGTACACACCTGTAATCTCAACTTACAGGCTGAGGCAGGAAGATTACCGAGAGTTCAAGACCAACCTAGGCTGTATAGTGAGTTTGAGGGCAACCTGAAATACATAACAAGGCCCTATCTCAAAAAAAAATCCAACCAAACAATTAATGAACTAATCAGTTAAAATTAAATTTCAGAAGGGCTGGGAGGTAGCTCAGTAGTAGAGCATTTTTTTAGAATACATAAGGCCCTGGGCATAGAACTCCAAAAAACAAGTAAAAGAGAGATCCCAAACCTAGGACTTGCACAGAGGTGCCCCCTCCACCCGCTGTGAGGGCCACAAGAGCTGGCAGAGCAGCAGGCAGCGGTGGTCAGCATGTACAATACATAGGAGACCCTCCACAAGGTGTGGTACCCAGCAAAGATGCCAACTCTAGGGTCTTCCTGAGAGCTAGAAGGGGTCCCCGATGATGACCAGAACCTGCACTGGGCTTTCCTGCAGGCCCAGACGGATGGGAGCTTGGAAAAGAGTCCATTTTATTTGGAGAAATTAAGAAGTGACATTTCTCGCACCTGAGCCTTGGGTGGCAGCCAGTCTGTACCCCTATAAATGTGTCATAGTCTCCTTTCCATGAGCTCCAGCTCCCTCCTTCCTGCAGCACTGGGCTCAGCCACCCAATCAAGCTGGTGACACATGCTTTGGGAAGCCAAGTTAGTGACATTTTCCTCTCCGGGAGAGGTGTGCTTCTTGCTCAGTTGGCAGCCTATAGAAAAGGCCAAGCAACTGATCCAGCCCTGCCGGGGGCCGGGGGAGCTAGAGAGGGTCCTCCCCCCACCTCCCTGCACCCCCACCCCCCTGCAGGGACTGGAGGCTCTGAGCGTACCCCCCACCACCATTGAATGTACCCCACCACCACCACTTAATCGCAGCCCAACAAGTCCAGCCCTGCCTCCAGTGTGTTTATCCTGGCCTTTCTCATTGTGGCTTGTTGCTGTGCCTTTAGGGGAAGCAAAATATGTATTTAGAAGTTAGGAACTTAAACACCTCTGCAGAAGGAGAACATGAGACTCCAGCTTCTGCCTATGTGTGTGTCCCAGAGGATATAATGTAACTGTTCCAAAGCCAGCCTGAACCCCATCCTTACTGGCTGAGTGATCTTGAGCAGATTTGCAAATTCCTAAATTCTTACACATCCCAGATTCCTCACCTGGGGAATGGGCCAGTGCTACAGGATTTGGGTCCTGGGATCATCATCAAGGGAGGGGACATGACAATGAAGTGCATGCTCAAGCTGTCACTGGTATTGCCTAGTGTCTTCTCACCTGTCATGCCCACGTGTGAGTCATTTGCATGGTGATGCAGGAATGCACGGAGGACAGTACATCCTGCTCCGGTTTCCAGGTAGCCACACAATCTGCCACTTGAAGGCCGCATCACATTCTGTTTTCCTGAATCTTCCCAGGGTATTGGTATTGGAGTTATTTCCAGTTCTTTGCAGCTGAAAATGATGCAGCTGTGACTGTCAGCAAGCTTAATTTTTGGATGTGGTCCTAACCGAACTTAATTCTGGGGATGGAATCTGTGGCAAAGAGATCCACAGATGGGGCTCATCCACTATGCCTCAAAGTCTCCCAGGGGTTGCTGGGTGATTTATGCTTTGTGAGTGGTCTGTCTTAGTAGCCAAAAGCTAAAGCCACCCATTCCTTGGAAGATGAAGAGGTGTCTCTTCGTTACAGTTATCCAAGCCGTCAGTCTAGGAGGAAGTACTGACAGGCGTGTGTCCTCTCTCTTGTAGAAAGTCTGCACCAAGTGTGGGATCGAGGCCTCTCCTGGCCAGAAGCGGCCCCTGTGGCTATGTAAGATCTGCAGTGAGCAAAGAGAGGTAGGGGTCCCCGGTGGCAGGGAAGGTGGGCTGGACTGCACCTGGGCAGTGTTGATATTGGGGAAGGGTTTCCTGGCAGGGGCTTCTCTGGGAGGTCAAGGAGGAACCCCCCTGGGGGTGCCAGGGAAAAGGGTGATGAGGGGTAGCTGCTAGCTTGGTTATCTTCCCTATGTGGAGGTGGTCGTAGGCCTGGCTCTGCCTGTGAGTGGTTTGGGAGGGCAACCCTGAGTGGATGTGTAGGTGCCGTTTGGAGGGGGCTGTCATAGTAGCTTGGCTGAGTCAAGGGTTTGCTAAGCTCTCAGGACTTAGCTCCTTATGTCTGTGTGTTTCTTTCCTCCTCACATAACCCCATAGGTAGATATCCCTTTTTCCTGGTAGGGAAATGGAGACACGGGAGGCTAAGGGACTGGGGCCGCTGAGCAGGTGCGGCTGGGGACAAAGTGCCACCACTGTCTGCCTGGTGCTGCTATCCCCAGAGTCCCTCCTAGTGTAACCCCGGTGCTGACCCCATTGTAGGAAAGGAACTGAAGGTCATGGGGACTCTAGGAAGTAGCAGAGGGGCTACGGTGGGGCCTGGCCCTGTTGTCTCGACCCCAAGCCCAGGACCTTCCTCACTGCACCAAGGTCAGAATAGAACCAAAGAGCAGGATGATATTTGTAGCCTCCACAAGCCGTGCAAGAGGAGCAGCCCGTGACTTGCCAGATACGGATGTAGCTTTCCCTTGTTGTGCTTGGTGCTTGATGTGTGCATTTCATCTGAGGATCCATAAAATGTCTTTAGTTCTGGAAAGTCCTCAGGATAACATCCTTGAATATCGCTCTTCTGCCATTCCATCTTTCTTCTTCTAGAAACCCTACATTTAAAACTTTTTGGTCCATCTTATGTAGCTCCCAGATGCTGTCCTGGCTGAGTGTTATTTTGACTCCCTCCAGAGGGGTGTTGGGGCCCCCCGGGGCAGAGCCAGGCATCCACAGCGTGGTGGGATTATCCCAGAGCCCTGCTGTCTATGCAGCCGCCTGCCCATCTTTTCACCTGCCCACCAGCCTCCATCCTCTTTTTCCAGATGGGAAACTCTCTCACCAGCCCCAATTTATTGTCTCAGCTCTGGTCTTCTGCCTCCCATGGGATGCTTTAAATCCCTGTATCCTTGATAGGTCAGTTTCCCAGCTGCTTCTACCTGCTTCTGGGCCTGGATCTCTGCAGACAGCCTTTGGTTCCTCAAAATAGTGAGTAGTTTGAGTTTCAGGTCCACTGAGATATATATTTTGATTTTGAACACCAATAAGTTGACTTCTTGGCATTTTTATTTTTAATATTTCCATTTGATAAAAATGTTTCCATCTCTCACTGCTGTGAGTGTGGAAGAATGAGGTAGCAGGCAGGGACCTCAACCTCCTCCACCTCCTGGAGGTCCCTGGTTCCTCTGCCCAAGTGGCAGTGATAATGCCAACTTCTGAAGCTGCTACGAGAATTCTATGAGCTTTTTTTTTTTTCTGTATTTTTAGGGAAAAGTCTACAGGGTGTTCAGGGTCTCACTACTAGATTGGATTTGTAGTGATTGCCTGTTTACAGCCTCCCAAGAGCTGGGATTATAGGCGCACACCACCACACCCAGTCTCAATTGCTGTCTCAGCACGCCCGCCCAGGAGGCTGGGAAGGCCTGGGAATCAAACACCCCCATCCCCCTCACCCCTTTTTAATCTGCTGAGCTATTTGGCCAGCCCTTCCATGAGCTCATTAAATTGTACAAAATATCTGACACTCTAGGTGCATCCCACCCACACCCCTGTCAGAAAACTCCCCTTTGAATCTCAGGTCTTTCTGGTGTTTGGGGAGGGAGGACCCCTTTTAAGATGCAGGTTTTCCCTATCCACAAGGAATGAAATACCTTACAACATTTCCTTGTAGGGAGACACCTCAGTAGGGTGGAATGCCGGTCACGGATGAGCTGTGGGAGGTCAGAGGTCAAGGAGATCTCAAAGGAAAGAAGCAGATGGGAGGAAAGGCAAATTTCACAAACTTAATCATTCTGTGGAGGGCTGCTGAGGCCGCTGCCCTGGCCGACCGCATCACGAGTTACCTTCACCCCCTTCAATACTCAGAGCTACCACCTGCAGGGAGCACCCCCAGCCCCTCCTAATCACCAGTGCTCTGGTGCCCAGAAAAGTCCAAAATAGCTTAGGATGAATTTTCTTATCTTTCCTAAAGCAAAGAATATGAAGCTATGCATTATGCTATCAGTTTGTCCTTGAATTTCTAGAGGCCGATGAAACTTAACGAGATCAAGAATGTCCCCTCATACAGCACCAGGCACTGCATGGATGGCTAGCAGGTGTGGATGCGGCTCTGAACTTCCGAGTGGAGCCACATCCACATGTGTGGTTATGAGTCTGTGGGTGCCATGCCCAGGTGCTGGAGTGTCCAGCCTGCCCATGGGGTGGGAGAGAACAGGGTAATTGGGTTCCTCATGCCTTTTTTCCTCCTCTAGAAAAATATCTAATCATCACCAAGAGATAACTAAATAGAAAGGGCATTTAAAATGTCAGATTTTCAGCACCATGTGTAGCTCAGCCTAAGATCCTGATAAGAATGTGGAACTCTGTCCAACAGCAAAAGCCAAATCCTTAATGGAAGAACTTGGGTTTTCCGATGGTACTCCTGTTACCACTCTGCCCAGGCAGTTTTATCTTCCTTTCTCTTTAGTGCGTCGCCTCCATCATCTCTGGCTGCAATTAGAAGTTACTTTTCCGGAGGGAGCTGAGTGCTGGGTGAAATGACCCTGAGCCGTCAGGTTGGCACTGCTGCCTCGTTATGCTCTTGGATGATGCAGGCTCCGTCCCGCTGCTCTTGAGGAGTTTACAGCATAATGCATCCATTCATTCAGACATTCAACACATTTATTGGACGTCTTCTACGTACCAGGCAAAATAGCTCTTCCTATGGGAGAAAGATCACAAACAGAGTAGTTAAGTGCTGCAGCCTCCTAAGGAGCTTAGGACCAAGGGGAGATGGAAGAGGGGCTGTTTTACACGAGGACCAGAGATGGTTCATTAAGGAACATTTACAATATGTAGAAAAGCCTAAAATTTAAAAAAAAAAAAACTTATAGATCCTAATAGCCAGAGATAACTATTGTTAACATTTTAGCATATTTAATTCCAACCTTTTTGTTTTGGTTTGGGTTTTTTTGTCTTTTTGAGACAGGGTCTTGCTATGCAGTTCAGCCTAGGCTTGAGCTCACTTTGTAGCCCAGGCTGGCCTGGAACTCACAGGGATCTCTCTAGTACTGGGATTACAGAGGTGTGCCACCATGCTAGGGTAATTCCAACCTTTTTCTGTGTCCTTTTTCTTTATATTATTGAATCTATGTTTTAAAATTAATATTATATTATAAATCTTTCCCAGTGTCATCAAAACTCTTCTATGTGCATATTCTTCTAATTTAGGACATTTAAGTTGTTTTCATTTCTTTTTCTTACTAATAACTGGGTTCACAGCTCCTTGCCTACCTTTGTTTGTTTGTTTGTTTTTTATTTTGTGGATTTGTTTTTATTGACTGGGATTTAGGGTATGGGGTGGGAAATGTCACCTTGGGGCACTCCCCACGCCTGCCCCCAGGGAATGTCCTTTCTAAGTCTCCTGGGATGTTCTTTGAAGCTTTTCCTTTTTTCTTTTCTTTTTCTTCTTAATACTTGCTGGCAGCAGCCTCCTCAGGTGCACTACTGAGTGGCTCTTCCTTGGAAGAAAATTTTCTTTTTTTCTTGGGGACACTTCTGGCTGCCTCTTCTGGTTCACTACCTATTTCCTCCTTGGGTAAAGATTTCTTCTTCTTTTTGGGTGGACTACCTTTTGTTTTGTTTTATTTATTTATTTCTTCCAGTGCTAAGGATTGAACCCAGGGACTCACACGTGGTAACAAAGGATTTTTTTGTGGAGCTGCCCCCTCTGCTACTTAGCTTAGATTATACCCTCAGAATGGATTCCTGAAAGGAAAAAACAAACATTTGGTATGGGTCTTTTCTTTTAAATCTTTACTTATGTATTCTTTTGTTTCTATTTGTCTTTTTTTTTTTTTTTTAAAGGAATCGGGGATTGAACTCAGACCCTTGTGCTTGCCAGGCAAGCACTTATTTTACTGAGCCGTCTGCCTGGCCCCTGTATTCTTTTGTTGTTGTTGCTGCTGCTGCTGCTGCTGTAATTTAGGCTGGCCTTGACTCACTGTATAGCTATGGCTGGTCTCAAACTTGTGATAATCCTCCTGCCTCAGTCTCCCAAGTGCTGGGATTACAGGAACCCCACACCTGACCTCTCATACATTTTGAATTTATTATTTTTATCTCATAAGTAAGTGGTATATGATTTGCTGCAATTTTTAAGAATAAGGACACAGGAGTAGTTTTCTGAGCTCTTTGCTATCTGATAATTACCTTTATACAAAAAAGCTTGGCTGATAATATAACTGGTCATAATTTTTCTGTTGCAAATTCTATTGTTTTCCCCCTTTACCTGCTAAGCACATGAAAAAAAAAAACAAAAAAAACAACCACTATCAGAGAGTTGGCAAATGAAACAATTAGGAGAACTGGTGCCCGGGGAAGGCGAAATAATAGCAAAGCTATGAAAGAGACTTAAGATAAGGGACTTTTAATTGATTAATTGGAAGGTGGAAGAGGAGGAACAGAAACCAAATTGGACAAATAGGGCTTGGGGGTGGGGGGAAGAGCAGGAAAATTAGGAAAAAAATTACTTTTCTTTCTAAAAATGAGGAATATTATTAATGGATTATAAAACTCCCTTGAACAATATGCCTTGTCATTCCCAGTCATGGCCACACATTTCCTTGCCATTTGTTTCTTGTGAATTGTTTTTATGGTTTATTGGTAGGGTTTTTGTTTGCTGTTTTAGTTTTTGGTGCTGGGGATAGAACCCAGGGTCTTATGCGTGCTAGGCAAACGCTCACCACTGAGCTACACCCCTAGCCCAGTTTTTTTATTTTTGACTCCTTGTTGGTGCTCCCAAGAGCCTGGCCTCTGATTTACTGTCTCCCAGCTATCATGAATATGCCCACTTTTGTGACCACACCAAACTACAGCGTTTGCCTATTAGCTGCATCCCTTTCCTGGCTGTGCACGCCAGCATTCTATCTCTGACTTCCAGCCGCCCCTGTCCACTTCCCTTCCCTCAGCAGGCCAGCGTATTCCAGCCACTTGCTTGGTTTCCTGGTCAGTGAATTTATAAACTCTGACATGTGTTCAAGATATAAAGAAATCAGAAAGGCAAGGAAGCGGTCCTGAGTGGGCTGGTTAGATCAGGCTCCAGGGGGAGGCCTGGCGCCCAAGGGTGCAGCCCAGACAACCACAGAGTATGGTCACAAAGGAAGGGCGAGAAGGCAGAACGGGGCCTAAGGCTCAACATGGTGATGTTAAAGACAACATCAGAGAAGTCTGAAACCAGACTTATATTTTTATTCTGCCTTCAATAACCTGTTGGAGGTTATATTCAGAAATTTCGGCTTTGTTCCCAGCTTTCTTATTTCCTACTACTTTGAAAGTTGTGTCTCAGGGTTCGATCCCTGGTCCTGCATCTGTACCGGCCCCACCCCAGGGTGTGCACCAAGACCCAGGGTGGTGGCTCACACCTGTAATCCCATGGCTGGGGAGATTGAAGGCGGGAGAATCACTATAAGTCTGAGCTGCATAGTAAGACCTTGTACCAAATACATTAAAAAATTAAATTAAATTAAAATTAAAACAAAGAAAAGAATCATAATAAAACAGACCCACCAGCCGCTGCCACCCAAGCCAAGAAATGGATCATCACCAGGCCTGGGTTTGAATGTGACACAAATAAGATGAAACCCTGAGCGTCTGTCTGTGCGCGGCTTCTTTTATTCAACATTATGATTTGAAATTCACTGTGTTGACGCACATGGCTGTGTTCCCTGCTGTCACTGCTGTCTGTAATCCCCTGCTTGGCCTTTCTAACAAGGATCATTTCCGTGACTCCCTGTTCCTGTGTTATTAGCAATAATTTGCCTCTCACCATTCTTGCCTCTGAGAATAGCACATACAAGAATTTCTCCAAAAATTAGGCTTGAGAGCATTTCTCTTAAGCCTTGACTTGTCCTCATGTTTAACCTTAGGACATATTTACCAGTTATTTTCCAAAGCAGCCTTGTCAGTTCATGTTCCTATGAGCAGAGGACAGGAGTCCCCTTTCTAGCCACGTCTGTCTTCTCCTTGGTCATCGTCTCTACCCTACTTGCCCCGAATGCTGATCTCACTTCTGCTCTGTCCTCCCTGGTTTCCTTGTGGGCCTCCATTTTTCCCCTATTCTGCCTGTTTCTTCCTTTGGCTGTGTTTCACAAAAGGTCCGTCTTTATCTTTCCAACACCCCGAACAACTGTCTAATCTTCCCTGAAACCTGGCATGCATGTTCACTCATATGAAATGTTTTCAGTCTTCTCACTTTATCTAAATCTTCTAAGTGGTCCATGCCCTCCCGACTTCTGTGACAGTTTTCCCAGCCCCCACATGTCTCCATTCATCCATCTTTTGCTGCATTGAGCTCAGCAGACCAGGACGGATCCAGAGGGGACAGGCAAATCTCTCACTGCCCTTTTCCGTTGGGATTTCACCTGTAGCACTCTGCTCCCGGAAACTTTAAGTCCTGCAACCTGGCCCCCAAGAGCCACGGGAGGCAAAGGAGTGCAGCCCCCAATATGTGCTGCTCTGCCTTTAGTCCTTTCCCTGTTAGAGTCACATCTCTTAGGGATCATGGCAGAGCTGGAAGGGGAAGACAGCCCCTGGTGTCACAGAAACCTGCAGCTCTGCTGAGCTAGGAAGTCCCCCTGGGTTCTTTACACACTGTACCTGCACTGTGGCCTGGGGCTGTCACCTCCCACAGAGGGGAGCCTGGCTGCAGGTGTATTATCATTCCCTTCTGAGCTGGTTTCTCCTCCTCCTCTTTCTTGGATGTGTTGCTTAGGTCTGGGAGGGACCACACTGGGGAGCTTATTAAACGCTCCAACCCGCAAAACTCCATGTATTGTTTGGCCTTTCTTCCCCATCTATTGAGAAGAAAAAAAAGAACAGTGACTCACTTAAAGTTGTCCTGTAATCAGTGGAAACGTTAATTGAAATCTAGATTCCCCAGGACTCTAGAAGCCATTCCTTCTGCTTCTGGAAGGCTTCCGAGGACCTAGGCTTTGTTACCTGAGGGGGTGAACTAGCAAGGGGTGAAGACCAATTTGTGAGTAATTGAAAGCTGATTAATACAATTAAGGCGTCCTTCTCTGTTCAGCACTTGCATGGCATTCTCGATGTCACACGCATCCTGATTACCACTCAGTGGAGGCCCAGCTGCAGCTAACACTTGCTGTATCTCCTGCGGTGTTTTGCATATAAAGGTGCTCAGGAGATGTTTGTTGATTGAAAGAGAAATTTCAAAAAAAATGTCCCTGCTCTGATCACTTTGGAGCCTTTTCCCAGCAAGGTGCTTTTGATTTTCCTGGTGTCTTATCAAAAGGTAAGCCTGGCTGTGGCTCCACAGTGCCCACTGATGTTGGTTAAGTCCCTATTCTTTTCTAGTCACTGCTCTGGCTTGTTGATTGACGAAAGAATTTGTGGAATAACAGAGTAGCTTTACAAGTGTTTGGGGGTGCTCTTTGGCTTGAAATACTGGGGATTGCCATGGTAGGCATGTCCTCTACTGCTCAGCTACTTCCCCAGACCTTTTAATTTCTTGTGAGACAGAGTCTTGATAGTTTCTCCAGGCTGGAGTCAAATTTGCCATTCTCCTGACTCAGCCTCTGAACTAGCTGGGATTACGGCTGCTGCACCCAGCTATGGGTGACCTTGAAATTGTCTCCAACACCTCCCCCCAACCTGGAAGTGATCAATGGAGCCTGCTACGGGAGATTCTTCCTCAGTCCAGCTTGCAGACCTGCAGAGGGCCTGGGGACCAAGAGTTCCCCTCTCCGGCCGGCCCAGCCCAGTGTCCTTGGCACCTGATGCCTAGGACCATGGCCTGTGCTTACCGCAAGCTACCATCTGCCTCTCCACATTGATTCTCTCCTAGTCCTGCTGTTCCTTGCAGCTTGGGTTTTTGCTACAAACAGCTTTGCCAGAGCCACCCTCCGCAGGCCCCTGAGTGTGTTCAGGCGTGGGTAGCCAGTGCTGGAGCGGGTAGCTGCCTGAGCGCCCTGCCATCTGTGCCTGGCTCACTTTGAGCTGCTGTTGGGGCATCCCTGGGGGACCCGGATGGTCACACTTCCTCAGTGCATTTGTTGCCTCCCACACCGCTGCTGCTTTGCCAAACAGGCCCACTGTCAGCACTGTCTCTTAGCCTCCCACACACATACAAGTGGTGGCAGGAGGAAGGAGGCTCCTGGCACCCACAGGGCCCCGGGGCAGTCTGCCTAGCATGGGCCACCCCTCAACTGGGCTGAGCCACTCCTGCCTTTATCCCCAACCTTGTTCAGGGTGCCTACCTGATCCTCTGTCCTGGCGAACCCATCGTGGGAGATGCTAGCAGAACCAAGAAGGGACTAACTTCATTACCACACTGTTTATGTCCCTGGAGCTAGTTGTCCATACCATGTGTACCAAACTAGTGCAATTATTAACAGAAGACACTAGCTGGGCATCTGCTCTGGCCCAGGTGGTGAATATTTCTCGTCTTCACAGGAGCCCAGTGAGGTACATAAATGATCAATCTCTATCTCTATCTCAATTGGAGAAAGCAAGGCTTAAAAAAAATGGAGGTTACTTGCTGTTATAGTCAAAGTTTGCAAGGGAGATGATGCAGGACACATAATTTATAGAATTATTTTATACCAAGAGAGCGCAGGAAATCTGTCCACATGCTAAGACCCAAAAAATCCCATGGTAATGTCCTGTATGAGTCCAGATGAAGACCTGGAGCCCATAATAGTGCCCTCATGAGTCCAGCTGGAGGCCAGCAGACCACAACAATGTCTCCTGCAGGCCTGTTTCACAGATCTGTGCTTAGAAGACCCAAAGGTCAGCAGTGGAAGCTAGGAAATTTGTGCCAGTGGGATGAAGGATCGGTACAGGCTGAGGGATCTGCCCTGGAGCCAAGAAGCACTACTGAGTAAGGACCAGAGCTCCCCGCAAAGTACCACAGCTATCCTCAGCAACAGTGAGTCTGTATTGGGAAAGTCAACATCACAAGCTGCTCCAGGACCCTGAGCAGTGCGCCATCTTCCCCTCTAGAGCCAGGAAGTGATGCTCAAAGTAAGAACCAGAGCTCCTCCAAAGTGAACCACAGCCATTCTCATCAACAATAAGGTCCCGAGCTCCTTCAACAATGAGCACAGCTGCGTTCATATCAGGAAAGCCAACATGACAAGCTACTCCAGGAGAATCAACAGCTCTCTTATCGCTTCTCTTCCTCTCCAGTTCTGCCTCTTAAGCTACCAGCAACAATCCTCAACAATCCTCAGGTGGGACCCCCACACCCCGCACTGTGCTGATGCAGTTCGGCTAGGTGTTACAAATTGACCACCAGTTGTCAATCCAGCACATTTACAAAGGAATGCCAGGCAGCCAAGGCCCTGGGTTCAATCCCCAGCACAGAAGGAAGGAAGGAAGGAAGCAAGCACGCGCGCGCACACACACACACACCACAGAATAATTGACAGCAGAGAGTTAAAGCCAGATGTGTCTTCCTCCAAAACTCTAACAACTCAACTTTCTATGCAATTTATTTGTTCATCTAATACTTATTGCGCATTTACTATGTGCCAGGCACTGTTCTAGGCCCTGACAAAACAGCCAAGCATTCCAGTCAGGAGCAGGGGTGAGAGTGAAAAACGGACAGTGAAGCATGAACCCATTCAGATAGCTAGTATGAAGGAGGAGAGAGGAAGGAGGAAGGAGAAAAAGAGCAAGCCAAGATTAGAGATGCGGAGTAACTGGAACTCTGTACCAGAAACGTGACTGTAAAATGATACAGCCAGTGTGGATGGAAGCATGGTAGTTTCTTTTTTTTAAAAAAAGAAAATTCCCCCTATTATCCAGTATTTCTGCCTCTGGATGTACATCCAAAAGAATCAAAGCAGAGACTCAAACAGATATTTATACACCCATGGTCTTAGCAGCAGTATTCACAATAGCCCAAACATGGAAGCAGCCCAAGTGTCTGTCATTGGATGAATGGACAAACAAAATGTGTTACATGCATAATATTATTCGTATTATTTGGCCTCAAAAAGGAATGAAATTCTGACACATGCTACAACATGGATAAATCTTGAGGACATTCAGCTGAGTGAAACAAGCCATTTCAGGGCTGGAGAGATGGCTCAGTGGTCTAAAGCGCCTACTTAGAATAAGCTTAGCAAAGCAGAGGGACCACGGTTCAATCCCCCAGCACCACATGCCAGCCAGCCCCGCCCCCTGGTGGGCTGAGCTGGCCACATACACACACACACACAAATAAAATTTTTTTAATGTATTTAAAAGAAAAGGACAAACACTTTGTGTGATTCCACTTAGATGAGGCACCGAGAATAGTCAGATTTCTAGGGACAGAGCATAGAATGGTGATTGCAGGGGAGGAGGAGAGGCAGAGGGCAGCTAGTGCTCAATGGTAGAGTTTCAGTCTGGGAAGATGAAAAAGGTGCAGTGGATGGGTGGTGGGCAGTGGTTCCACAACAATTTTAATGCATTTGACACCACTAAACTGTACATCTAAAACTGGTTAGAATGGTAAATTTTACATTCTATATATTTTACCACAGTTTAAAAAGAATGAAAAAGGGGCCAGGGAGATGGCTCAGTGGAATAAGCACTTCCCTGGCAAGCACAAGGGTCTGAGTTC
>NDGN011483194.1:0-20404 GCA_002564285.1 Tympanoctomys barrerae
CCTTCTTTGCCTTCCCATGCCCTTGCCCTTGTTTCCCTGGACCACTGCCTGAAAAAGCTTCTCGCATGAATCTTTGCCCGCAGGACTCAGCTGCTGCAAATGAAGGTAGTAGCGAGGGAGGCGCAGCGTTCCCTGCCTTCACGCCACTCACAGTCCATAGAGGGATCCAGACCATGACATTTCCGGCTGGAGTTCACGTGACCACAGGCACTGCGTGAGGCCGCTGGGAGATGGGTTGCTGGGCGTGCCTTCCTCCTGCTGCTCTTGTGACCACGTGGCTGGGAGAAGCTGGTGTCTTCCTTGGCTCTACTGAGACTCAGCTCTGTGATTTTTCCTCAGATCATCCCGGTAATTACTCTTCATGGTTAGTTCTGGTAATTATACAGTGAGTCATCGTCATCGTTGTTGTCTTCTTAGTCTTCTTTGTCTTCTTCGCCTTCATCTTCTTTGTCTAACTCTTCTTCTTTCTCCTCTTCCTCCTCTTCTTCCTCCTCTTCCTCTTTGTTTGTGGTACACAGCTTGTACTCAGGGTGATCTTCCTGCTTTCAGCCTCCCCAGCCCCAAGGCCAGGAGTTTTCTGAACCCACCTAAAATCCTAAATATCATTTTCCCAGGATCCCTTCTTAATCATTTTCGTTTCCCCTCTGATGGTGTCAGCCATCACTTCATGGTGAAGCTTCTCTCATGTGCATCTTTCGTGGAGCTCCTTCCTGAATTCCCAGAGCAGACATCCCATTAGTTATTGTCCGTCTCTTCCTAGCTTTCCGCAGATGCCCTAATCTTAAGCAATCCAAAGCCCTATTTCATCTCTTCCACTGGGCTTTGTTTTAAATTCCCTATGTCATAGGATGACATCATCCAGATCATAGTCAGCAGGTCCTTTTTACTCCTTCTGCCTTCTGAGTCCTTTTCTTTGCTTCTCAGCACCCACGACAGCACTGGGAGCCCTTGCCTGGATGCCTGTAACAGCTCCTAGGCTGTCCTCTGGCCCAGATGGCATATCCTGTGACCCTAGCACCCTGGAAATCTGAGGTAGGAGGAAAGCAAGTTTCATCTCAGCCTGGGTAACTTCTCAAGGCCCTGTTTCAAAATTAAAAACATAAAGTTTAAAAAGAGCTGGGCTGTAGCTCAGTATGAAGCTGTGGGTTAAATCCTCAGTGCCACAAAACAAAGGGATAAACAAACTGAACAGTGCTCTCGCTCCTGACTTCCACGTGGCAGTCCAAATAATGGTTCTAGGGGTTAGCTCCCTGGGACCGAGTGTTGGGCCAGCCCCGCCCCTGGGTGCGCTGAGCTGGCGGCAGAGTCCAGGCATGGTGGTGCACACGTGTAATCCCAGTGCTGGGGAGGCAGAAAAGAGAGGATCACTAGGCGTTGGAGCTGTGTAATGAGACCCTGTACCAACTGCATTAAAAAAAAATACAAATAATGGTTCTAAAATTCAAACTTGGCAGCATCACTATGCTTAAGACCGTTAAGTTCCAATGAAGTGCAGACTCCGCGGTATCCCTGTCCATGTGCTGCAGTATCTTGCTCTTGCTTCGCCTCCCAGCCTCATCTTCAGCTCATTCTGTGTTATCTTGCGCGCCCGGGTCATGTACGTGCCGCTCCCTGTCTCACTTTGATGCCTCGTTTGCTCCTGAGCATTCTGGGAGTTCTGGCTCAAGAGTTACCATTGTTAGCAAGCAGTTCATGACCATCCTAAACCGGAGAAGATACTTCCCTGTGGAACACCCCCAGGGCCCTCTTCCGGGGACTGTAGATCCCTAGAGCACTGCCATGCTTTGCCCTCTGCCGGTTTCTGTCACTAACTTCTGAGCTTCTTAAAAGTAGGCAAGGCGTTATTTATGTCTGTATTAGTGGCAGTCACGGAGGCGTGCAGTCAACCCGTGTCCAATGAATTAAGAGTGGAGCTTACTTCATGTACAGGTCTGGGATAACATATGACCTTGCTCTGAATATTTTCCTTCAATCATACTATAAAAATTCATTTGACATTAAAATGCAAATTATTTATAAGATCAGTCACCCTGTGCGGCGCCTTCAACTACTTAGATGTTGGTCTGCTCTCCGTGACAGGAAGCTTCGTGGGCAAAGCGCCTGTCACGTCTACCAGCTCATTTGCTGGACTTGTAGCTTGTAATAGATGGAGCGCTGGTTCAATGTCCAGATGCTTTTATTTTGCTTTATTTATGTGCTTATCATTTTAGACAGCAGAAAGGTCTGGATGAGTCATTCAGTAATTCTTAGCTGTGTTGTTTATGAAATGCCGTGTACTTTCCTTTGCACCATCTCTGCCTAAATTAATCTTCAGAGGCAACCCAGGAAAAGCAAGTGGAAAAGGAAGCATATCTGATAAATTTATTAAACTCTGTATTTAATTTATTTTAGATCTATGCGATCTCTGCCATATTACTCACTGCCGTACAAAATGCTGCCTCTTTCTACAGCCAGTATGTACTCGAAGCACAATAATAAATACTTTACATCTTAATGAATCTGCCCAGCAATGCTATGAAGAATTAGCTCCGAGCACATCTGGAACCCAAGGGGAACATGGCCGGCTTAAGAAATCCCACTGCATTAGCGCTGAGCCTGTGCAGGATGGAGGTGTCTGAAGCTGGACTGAGGCAGGCGGTGCGCAGGCCCAGTCTGGGTGCTTCCTGAGGACATTGGCTTGTTGTGAGCACTTGGATGTGCACTTTCTGAAGACCGTGTGTCTGCAGAGTGGATCAGGGATAGATGGACCATGAGACCGAAAGGAAAGACTTAGGATTAGGCAGTAACTTAAGCCCATCGAAGGGTCCTGTGACCGGTGTGGTGAACCAGAAAGTCAGGGCATTCCAGGAATTCAGGGGGAGGGAAGCAGAAATACAGTCTCCAGAAAGACCCTGGAGGGGTCTCAGGGTGAGAATCCCCCTCTCTCCTTGCAACAGTAGGAGCTGCTGGTGATTTTGACAACTTCACTATAAAATGGAAATAGCAACTGGGGTCGTGTCAACGAATTCTGGAGATTATGAGACCAATACATGGTGTGGTAACCAGAATAGATAGATCTCCCAGATCTATCCAGAACCTGTGAGTATATGCTCCTGACACAGCAGAAGGGCCTTTACATATACGATTGAAGTAAAGGATCCTGTGATGGTGGGAGGACCCCTCATTATACAGCGGGGCCTGATGTAGGCACACAAGTACTTACGAGGTGACAAAACTTTGAGGACCTCTCCTGGCCATGGTCAGGAAGGGATGAACATAGATCAGAGAGCTGTCACTGGGGGTGGGGGTACAGAAAGGGGGTCTGAGCTAAGGAACACGGACCCCCCTCGAAGCCCATCGAAGGGGGCTTCCTTAAGGGCTAGCAAAGGAAACATTGTTTCAGAAGAGAATGTAGCACTCCAAGGCCTTAATTTTAACCCAGAGAGGCTTAGGTTGCATTTTTTTTTTTAGCCCATAGAACTGCACGATAACAAATCTGTGTTATTTTAAATTTATCTTCTAGTAGTTATTTGTTACAAAAGCAAGAAAAGACTAATGCATGTGAAACCTAATGATGCATTAAATGCACACGGAGAAGGATCAGGAAGCATGCTTGGGGAGCTACAGCGCGGCCACAGGTAAGTGTGTGCAAAGCTGGATTTGAGGAGCCTGAGAACCGCACTAGCGGGCAAGGTCAGTAGGTGCCTGGGTCTGGGGTCTAGATCCTAGAGATCTGGGCTGCAGATTCCTCCTTGCAAGTGACCACTGTAGGTGAGATGGTGTCATTTCATCCCACCCAATAGATGTTTGGGGACAACAGGAGGAAAAGCTGTGTCCCTGTCAGCCTCTTTGGGGCCAAATTAATGTCGCAGATGTGACCACTTGCCTCAGGAGGATTCTTAAATCGGACATCATTGTACTTTCTTGAACAACAAAACCTGACCAGGCAGAATTATTTTGTATGTGACAAGGAATGCCAGGCTATGGACTGTGGTGTCCCTAGCTCAAGGTGGCTGCTCCTTAGTGAATGCTAAGTGTGAGTCTCAGCTACTGAACATCTCAGTCAAACTCAAACAAGACTTGGGTCAGGTTTTGTTTTGTTTTTTTTTTTTTTTACTTTATGTTACGGCCTGTAACCCCAGGAGCTAGGTCTTTGTAGCACTGTGCCTCATCTTGGATTTCTCGGTATTGTATACCTCCCATATGGGATTCTCTGTGCTATGAATTTCATAGCTCCTCTTTTTGGACTCCAGCAACCATGGGCAAATGCATTCACCCTCCATGCTGATGCCGCTTTATACCTAGCAGCACCCTACCCTGGCTGCACGCAAGTGTTAGCCTGTAGGTTCCTGTCGCAGACAAGGGCTCTGGCCGCATCAGACTGTCCCAGCACCAAACCCCTGCCCCAGATCCGCTTGCAGGAAAAGACCACACACTGCAGCTTCGGGGATTTGTGCTGGCTTCTGGTCTGCTGCAAGAAGCACATCCCGCTCGGATCGTAGCAGCCGCGTGTGTGGCCGGCCTGCGCTTCGCTGTGTGCACAAGCACTCTCCATGTGCAACTTCATACTCTTACCACATTTTGGTGGAAAACGGATGATTATCGTTATTTTTATATTTTAGGGGAGAAAATGGCATCGTAGACGATGTGAGTAAATCAGTCACGTTAATGAGATGGCACGGCCCGAATTAAAAATCACTTTCATCTGTTTCCCAAATTAACATTTTTTTTTTTTTTCTCGAATACATGTTAGCAACATCTGTAAAAGGAGAGAGGACACATCTGGAAAATATAGGACACTCTGGGCCAAGCCACAGATGTCTGCAGGAGCTTCATATCCGGTTTCCCTCAGCCTTGGGTTACTTATTTTTCTTTACTTCCGTCAATGTTTCTTTTCTTTTTCTGAGACAGGTTATTGCTCTGTAGTCCAGGCTGGCCTTGAACTCATGGTGATTCTCTTGCATCAGGCTCCCAAGTGCTGAGATTCCAGGCGTGCTCCACCGCAGCGGGCTTCCATCAGAATTTATTGAGTGCTGACTGTGCCGGGCACTCTGCTAGTGGAGGAAGATGCCTTTGTGGGCCTCCAGGAACTTACTCTCTCACCGGACATGTATATACCTCAGCAGACCCATCCTCCTTCACTGTGTTGAGTATCACAGCAGAGAGAGGCCGCTTGCCGTGAGAACCTAGATGGAGCTGCCTGCTGCCTTCTTCGTTGTGTGGGCCACCTTCCCCCAGATGGGCCTGGGACAGAGAGGCGGTTCCCATGTTAGTATGCAGCAGGGTCCTAGGACGTCCAGATACAGGGATGCGTAAAGTTACTCTGTCCTCCTGGTTTTCCCTCTTGCCCATCTCAGCCACCAGCTGGTCCCCTGCCCTGTATGTGAAGAGACAACTCTCCTTCCTTACTCATGATAAAAGGTCTGTCAGGGACACATAAGAGCAGGACCTGCAGCAGGACAGCCGTCAGTACTCATCACCTGGGCCTGAGGACCAGGCCCACTGACTACCCTCAGAGTGGAGCCCCACCAGCCCCTCTGAGGCAGCTGCTCCCCCCCATCCCCCCAGCAATGGAGCTGCACCCTCCATGAGCTTTGTCAGGTCCTCTCCTAACAGCCAGCCCCCAGCCTATACCGGCAACCCTGGGCCAGCAGGCTCAGGCCACGAGGAGGCAGTTAGCGTCCCCACACTTCTGCCCAGGCCTGCCATTTTCTGCACAAGGACCCCTTCGCCCCTCACAAGGCTTCTGTGTCTCAGTCTTGCCCTGTGGGGCTCTGTTCCCGACCTGTGTGTCTGGCCGCTACTGCTTGGCCTTGCCCTCCCAGTCAAGACTTGCCCCACAGCCGGTGTCTGGGTACTACCACTGAAGGGGAGAAACCCGGTCTGGACCTTGCTTTGCCCCTGTGATCTGCCCAAGCTAGTTTAAGTGCTGGTTCTTTCCCCCTAAATATTGCTTTCATTCAAGAATCTTCAATGGCTCCTCATTCCCATGGACAGTATTTTGAACCATTGAACCTGTCTTTTGATCCCAGTTATTTGTTGTTTTCTAGCTCTATTTCTGGGCAGTGGAGCCCAGAAACTGGATTCCAGCCAGCATGGACCCTCCCTGCCCTCAGGATGGCTTCGTCTTGCTCCAGGGCACCCTGCTTCTGTGTGAGCATGTGTTTCATTCCTCCTTTCCTCTCTTAAACTCTCCCATCTGTCTGTCTAACTCCTATTCATCTGTCAAGACCCAGCCAGAGCTGGGTAGGGGGTCTGATCTCTCCACAAACAGAAGCAATGAATCTCATTCTTTAAATTAAAAAAAAAAATTTATTTTGTATTTTAGGGAAGAGTCTACAGGGTGTTCAGGGTCTCACTACTAGATTGGACTCAGTGATCCACCTGGTTACAGCCTAGAAGCAATGAATTCCATTCTTTTAAAAAATTTTTTATTATTTGCTTTGTATTTTAAGGAAGGGTCTACAGGGTGTTCAGGGTCTCACTACTAGATTGGACTCCTAGAGATCCGCCTGGTTACAGCTTCCCAAGAGCTGGGATTCCAGGCACACGTCACCACACCCAGTCTCAATTGTCCTCTCAGCGTGCCCTGGGGGCAGGGCCTGAGCTGCAGGCTCGAAGATTGAATCCCAGGTCCAAGGGCCTGCTTGAAGGCACTTTAATCTGCTGAGCTATTGGGGCCCCTGCCCCTGCTCCACCTCTTCTTAAGCCAAAGGTGCAGTCCATACAGCTCCTTGTGCTCTAAAGTGGCTGTCGCCCAAGGTGGCCCACCAGCCTGCAAGCATTTGGAGGTCAGGAGCCAGGCTTCTTTTATCTGTTATGTAAAACTCCCAGCACTATGATGGTTTAGCAGAAGGTCCCATTATTGCATCGTGAATAAATCACTATCTTGGCTTCACTTGCTGTATATTTGGAAAACCAAACTAATTACACAGTGGTTGGGAGGAGTATTACTGAAAGTGTCCCAAGATAGCAAAGACTGAGCTGAAATCCTCAGACAAAAGTAAACTTACCAGGAGGAGAAATGGAGTCATTTACAGCACAAACAGTAGTGCAGGTCACTCTGGGACTAGGAGAAGCCTGGTGTATATTAAGAAAAGCGCAGTCATTGCTGTAGACTCCGCGTCAGCCCTTGCGGTCAAGGGCCACTTAAGGTTGCAAGTAGCGGAGTGACGCGGTTAGATGCAATTGGTGCACAACTCGGATTTGTCCCCATGCACAGGTTTTCTGGTAGGCAGTTCCAGGAAGGTGCCCTTACTCATCACATTTGCTTCCTGGGGGCATAAGCAGCTGGGAGCCAGCAAGGGCCGCTTTTCTTCTGGCTCAGCCACTGGAGGGCGCTGTTGCACCACAGATACAACTGCAAAAGCCCCGGATGCCCTTTCCAAGTGGGCTTCTGTCAGGGGTGAGTGCTTCGTCCCCAGGGCTGCTTGGAAGTTCCCCAGTGCAGACATCTCTGTGTCCCGGTCTAGAAGTGGCCTGGTGACCTGAAAAAATGTGGCCGAGGAAGAGCCGCGTGTGACGCGAGAGGCGCTGAGGCCGGCGCCCCGGTGCAGAGAGAGAGGGCCCGGGCTGTAACGAGATCCCCGGGCGGGCGCGGTCTGGATCGCATTAGCCCAGCCTGCTGCGGGACGGGCTGCGCGCCCCTCTGGGTCAGCGCGACTTCTCTCCTGCTGCTTTCTGGCTCGAATCTGGGGGAGGTTAGGGAAGGTTATTACTGCCTTATGGGTCCACAGACGTGCAGAAAAACAAATGCATTGGGTATTGCCGACCCCATCCCTGGGAGGCGGGAGCCGGGAGGAGGCCCTCCTGCCCCTTCGGGGCTCCAGAGGAGAAGAAGGGAAACTGAGGCCCGCTCCAGAAGCAGGTGCAGCTCACCGTGGCCTCCCCGGGCCAGGCTTCCCCTGAGCTATGACGAGCACCCTGGGGAAGAGCCAGGACCTGCAGTTACAGCGAGGAACTCGGGGCGCTAGGCCTGTTGGGGAGTTTTTCCTCCTTTGGTCTTCATGATAAATGCATGAAGTGGCTGTTCCTTTGGCCATTTGTTATTTGAAGAGATTGAGGATCAAGCTGGCCTTTTAGCAGAAGCCTCTTGAAGTACAGGGAGGGAGGATGGTGTGACACCTCGTAGCTGCCATCTCAGTGTGTATCTGAACTTGAAAATTTGGTTTGAATTATCTAAGGAAACAAAGGTTTGGGCAGTGAAGCTTCGAGAATAACTCACTTAAACAAGGGTTGAGAGAGCCTTTTATAGGAGGGGAGCGACTTTTTTGAGACCATGGTGTTTATAACTTCTCATAGACCCCAAACATTTCTATGTGCATTTAATCAGACCCTTATCATGACTCTTTTATCTCTATTTTTATAGTTAAGAATCTGAGATGTGAGATTTGATTTGCCTAAGGATGACATAAATAGTCAGTGGTGGGCTTCGAACTCAACTTTTCCTTCTCCAGAAACAGCATGCTTCCCATGACACGGAGGTTAACACCCAGGTAAGTCTTGGGCAACAGAAAGCTACTGTGAGACAGCCCAGTTAACAATGGAGGTCACTTCCACTTTGTGTACCACACACTTTATTTTCAGAGATTGAAATGCTTCGACCCAGAAACATTAAGTTCTTTGCTCAAGTTCATATAGCTTTGGGGTGAACGATATCATCTTCTTAAATCAGGGCTCCCAGATCTATCTAGTAAGGACACAGAAATCCCAGTATTATAACTTCTAGAATTGCATGAAACACTTATCCTAAAAAAGTTCACTGTTATCTGAAATTATCTGATAATACTATTCCACATCCAAAGAAAGAAAGCAAAATTCACTGTGGTTGTGGACATACTTACATTTTAGAAATACAAATATGTTTAAAAGGGCACTGTAGACATCTTAAAAAAATGAAAGACTTCCTATTGTTTTATCTTGGCTCCGCCAGTAACCTTCCAGAGCTGTGTTTGTCTCTTTGCATCACCAAATGGAATCATTTTTAAGTAAATCCTAGAAAAAAACAATTGTGAAGCAGTTTGAAAATACAAAGAGCTTCAGGACAATTATGAAAGAAACCATCCCAGTTAATCATACCAGCCACTCCAGGGAAACCACATCATGGCGAGAAATCCCTAAGGAGGTTGAGTAGAATATCCTTCCTATGCACACCTTTAATCAAGATTCAAAGGAAGACAGCCAGCTCCCTTTGGAAACTATTATGCAATGAAATCAACCCTGATTTGTACTCCCATACTAATTATTGGATTTATTCTTCTTATTCAATTTATTTGTAGGTAGGTATGGGACTTTTTATTAATATTTTGTTGTTTGACTAATACAAAAAAAACAACAAATAATGATAATTTGATCTGACTAGCTGCAATGAAGGGTTTAAATATTAAGGCAAATTTCTTCATATTTCTTAAATGTATTGTAATTAAATATAAAAGGAGTTTTAAAATCTGTTATATGTATCCATGAGGTAAAAATAGTGCTCTGGATAAATGTGATTGCTCCAAGTCATTCTGGGAAGAAAAAAATGGTTGGTTCTAAAATCAGATGTCAACTGATTGGACAGTAATGCATGTATGTTAATGAGATTTTACTGTATGCCTGTTGGGATGGTTACTATTAAAAAGGGAAAAGATAACCAGTGTTGGGCAAGAGAAGGAAACTTTTGTGTGCTGTTAGGAATGTCAGTTGGTAACATTACCATGGAAAAGAACAGGGAAGTTCCTAAAAGATGAAAAATAGATTTATCATATGATCCACCAATACCTCATCTGAGTTCATATCTAAAGGTAATGGGATAATGTTCAGAAGTATCAGCCGCTTCATGTCATTGCATTATTAGACCCAATAGTCAAAGTAGGGAGCAACTGAAGTGTTCATCAAA
The DNA here is from genome assembly GCA_002564285.1 of Tympanoctomys barrerae. Lineage (NCBI taxonomy): Eukaryota > Metazoa > Chordata > Mammalia > Rodentia > Octodontidae > Tympanoctomys > Tympanoctomys barrerae. The sequence continues at coordinate 9,860 of NDGN011483194.1, forward strand.
GCACGAACAGGTAAAGAAAATGTAAGATTTACCATCTATATGTATGTATTTTAATGTCTATGAATGTATATGATATGTAAAGAATATTATTCAGCCTTTAAAAAGAAGGGATTCTTTGCCATTTGCAACAACCTGAATGAACCTGCTAAGTGAAATGTCAAACGTAGAAAGTCAATAGGACATGAACTTATTTGCACCTGGAATCAAAATGAAGGTTGAACTCACAGAAGTACGGAATGGGATGCTTGCCAGGGCTGGGACTAGAAGAGATGGGAGATACTGGTGAATGAACAGTTATACAGGTTAAATGAATTCCGGGGATTGAATGAACAACATGGACTATAGTTAATGGTAATGTACTGTACATTCAAGGGAGTTGATCATAATATTTCCTATCAGACACATATCTGTAACTGGTTATCTGTGAGGTGCTAGATAAGTTAGATTATAGAAATCATTTCACAGTATATGCATGTATTAAAATATGATGGTGCAAACCTTGAGTGTGTATGATCTCTATCTGTCAGGTATACTTGGGTAAAGCTAGAGAATACAATGGATTTCTGTGTTTCCCTCTTCACTTTGCATAAACATTGGCAATTTGAATGCTCTGTTTTTGTGTTCTGTTCCTGCCATTTACCAGCATCTGCATTCGCTCACCATTCCTGTTTCCCTTTTGTCACTTACTGCAGTACTCAGCAGACACTTATGGAGCATGAACCTGAAGGAAGTGCTTTGGTAGAGTCTGGGAAACAGAGGTGAAAGCCACAGCCCTGTCCTCAACTGCCCTCCACTGAAGGTGAAGATGGACTCGTGAACAATGAATTTGAACGCAGGAAAAATAAGAACAAAGAGGAAAAGGTCATTGCCTATGCCTGGGAGAGGCTGGAAGAGGGTACATCAGCCCAAGCTGAAGACCCGTATTTACAGGACAGTTTCTGCGGTGTATATGGCAAGAGCATGGTGCATGGTGGAGCTGGCGGAAAAGGCAAGTGAATAGGAATTGGGGTACAACTCTAGGTGGCTTTTGTACGGAGAGTGAAAGCATTTGGATTGAATGAGAAGTCATTGGAAATCTTTACTGGGACAATGATGTGACTAGATAGGTGTTAGAGAGTGATCTATGAGAATAAATCAGGGTGGAGAGAGACCAGAAGCTCAGAGAGCAGAGAAGATGTCAGTCCATCCATAGTGGTAATTTGGAGCTGATAAACATCTTGGCCTCTGGGCATAGGCAGGAAGAGGGCAGATTGGCTTTATTTATAGTATATTTTTATTCTTTGGAGCTTCTCATTTTCAAGTCCCGAATAACTTAGTTCCATGGGATGTGTAAGTGAACCTAAATTAGAAGTATCATTAGCATTGGGACAGTTCCATGGAAAGCTGGTACAGAAAGCAAGTAGGAGAATATGTCTAGAAATGTTAGTCCATGACCATCCTCTCAATTATTTTTAATAATGGTTCAAAAGTAGAACTGTTGATGAAAAATGAGATGTTGGAGAGTTGAAAGGCATAGTTAGTATACTGAGTGACAAAACCAAAACCCCAAATCTAAACTAGTTAGACAAAATCTAAAAGGGATAAATGTAAAGTTCTGCAGTTGGAACAGAACCATGTATAATTAGAGAACTGGGGAAATCAAAGTTTGTAAATACATGGGTGTGATGTCTGTCTTCTCTAAAATAATGGTTTCTTGGGCTGTTTTAATGGATACAGGATGTTAAGATCATTGCTGCTATGAAGATACAGACTTCTGAATCTCAATAGACTAACAGAGAATTGAAATCTATTTTTTGCTTACTTAACGTTACAAGTCAGATATTCCTGGTCTTGTCTGTTGTTTTCCTTCATGAATGCAGGGTTCTGGGTTTCTTCCATCTGGTGGCTCAGTGACACTGTTAGTTTTTGTTTTGTTTTGTTTTTGCCAGCTCAGCCTGCCCTGAGCGCGGGGCTGGCGAGGTGTGTGGTGCTGGGGATTGAACAGAACCATGGTTCGGTGCACCTGCCTAAGCTTTCCTCAGCAGATGCTTTAGACTGATGAACTATCTCGCCAGCCCTGACACTGTTAGCTTTGGCTTCAAGATCATTTGCATGTCACTTAGAGAAAGAATAGAGGATCTTGGCTTCATAAAAACGTGGCCCAGAAGTATGGTCCAGAATTTCCCCTCATATTGCATTAGTAAGGGAGACTAGGAAATACAATCTTTGGATGGGCAGCCACTTTCCAGGGACAAATGTGGCCTGTGGAAGTAGGAAGACACAAATCGATGACTTTTTGTTTTTTTCCATCTCTGCCCCTTATGGCATTCAGAATAGGATGATATTCCTAGCTCTGTTCAGTGCATAGATTAACATAAAACAAAAGCACCCCATTAGAAGGAATATGGGCAACATACAATGTATTTGGAAGCAATTGAGTAGAAGGTACAATGGGAAAAAAAAATCTGTGAGTGGTTAGAAAAGGGAAGAGCCAGGAGGAACACAGGGTTCTTTTAGGTGGTGAAAACATCTCAAGTATCCTCCTCGGGGCTCTGTTATTTATACTTCACCTTACCTAGTTTCTTTTTTGTACACTGGAGATGTTACATGCTTTTGGGCTTATAATCCTTCCACTATGGTAGGTTCTGGGTTTATTTCTTCAGGCCTAGTCTTCCTGTTAGCTATTACATATCACTCCTTACATACAGTTCTAATCGTTCATCCAAAATGATGTTTTCATGTTACACCAGACATAGCAAATGTAGCCTCAGCTTACACCAGCATCCCCAGCTTGGGTACCAACAATCAGCAACAGCCACAGTCATGCAGCTATTCAAGCTAGAGGCCAAGGAACCACCTTGCCCTGCCGCCTCTCCGGAATGCTATCCTCATCAGTTAGCTACGTCTATCAGTTTGATCCATAAATGTTTCTTAAATTCATCCATAACACTCCAGATCGAATTCAGGCTTTTGTCGTATTTTCCCTGGTTTACTGAAAGAACTTACTATTTGTTCGGTCATATTTCTTCTGTCTTTATTTCTCCATACTGCCACTCAGTTGATCAACAAGAAGGTGAATGTGATTTATTATTCTCTTTTTAAAGCCACTTCAGGGGTTTTAGGTACAATGTAAGAGTCTCTTCATCTGATTCTTCCCTGTGTCTCCAGCCCCATGGCCTAACAGTCCTAGCTCACATGATTCTACTTGTAGCGCCTTAAATATTGTCATCCTAGCTGTCATTTCTCTACCTTTGCTGGAATTTTTCCCATTGTGTTCTTGGGAAATGAGTTCTTTAGCTAACTATTATTTGTCCTTAAAAATCCATTCAACACTTCCCTTACCTTCTCAGATCTGAGGTGCAGGCCCCTTTTTATAGGTCTGAATACACTGAATATACTCATGTATTCTAAATATGTCTCCAAAGCAAGAACCTTTATCCTAACTCTCTTTCTTCCCTCCCCTCTCTCTTTCTCCCTCTCTCCCTCTCTTCATTCATTCATTCCTACATTGAATATCCTTCTTTTGCTATCCTGTACCTACCACAAGTATGCCATGTGGAAGAAAGAACAGATTTTATCTCTGTGATCTTACAGTGCAAACCCATAAAGCTTTGGGATAGCAGTATTTGGCTCTCAGATAATATGGTACATAAAAATATGTGAGTGAAAGTAGTAGCTTTTCTGTCCTTCGTGATATTCAGATTTAGGCTGCAAAAGCTACTTGATGCAGTTGCACATTAAGGACCTAAGCAGCCTTTAAGGAGATTGGATTTAATTCTGTGACATTCCATGATTTTATGACTCATTCCATACATTTGTAAAACAACCATATTTACATCATTCAAAGTGTGACCATCAGCAATGGTCTTTGAAAATATATGTTTTAAGTGGAGTTTATAACACTATGAGGTAAAGGGTAGTTGAAGATACTTTAAAGAGGAAACAAGTGTAAAGCATTTGGTACAAAACTTAGTCTGCAATAAAATAATATATATTCCAATGAACACGGGAAATGTAGAAATCTTCTTGGGCCAGGCTCTTCTACTTTTCATATGTCATATGTATTCTAATAGCTGGTGCAAAAAAAGGGTAAAGAAGCTGTGATTGAGATACTTTGAAAAAATAGTTCTGTTGCCTTCTGTACCTCAGATATTACTGTAATCAGTTTTTCAGAGAGAATGTAACCAATGAGAACATGACTGATCCTCTGAGAGTCCACAACCACACTTGTCTGAGGGTCCTGGACTATTGTGTTGGTTCTTGCACCCACTTAGGATGATTGGACTCACTCATATGGTGATCCAGAATTGCAAATCCTTTGGCCTAGCTTTTGTAGGACCAACCTTAGAAAGCAGTATTAGTGTATCAAGTGAGGAATTTATTTATTTATTTGGTACAGAGTCTCACTATGCATCTCAGACTCATAGTGATCCTCCAATCTCAGCCTCCCTGGTGCTGGGATTACAGGTGTGTACCACCATGCCCAGTTTTGGTGGCTGGCTCACTGCACCTGGGGTTCTGGGACCAGCAAGGCATGCAGTACTGGGAATCAAACCCTAGGTCCTTGTGCTTTCCAGGCAGGTGCTTAGACTACTGAGCTATCTCCCCAGCCCCAAGTGAGAATTTTATTTTCATAAGATAGAGATCTCTCCTCCATTTATCTCCAAGGGCAAGCTTGGCCTACAGAAGCTGAAAGTCCAAGAGAAATGTGGCTTTCCATTATATGGCCCTTAAGCTGCCTATAATTTTATTTCCTGAATGTGCAAGAGGCTTGCTTTTGTAGGACTGATAAAGACACAGTATCTCATATTTCTCTGAGTGGTATGAGCATGTTTTTTTACATTTTCCTCACATGGAAAACAGTGTTGTAGGCTCTCTGTCTTGTAAACTTTTTGAGGGGAGGCATATTGACTTTTTTTTTTTTTAAATTTGATGTAGTTGAAAGAGCACCTCATTTGGAGATACATGAATTTTAAGTCTATGCTGTGAATGTTATTTGGGGCCTCTGTTCAAAGTGAGATCATTGGACAAAATATTCCCCACCCTTGCTACTATTCTAATGTTGTCTTTTTACTTCTAGATATTACTTGCTTAGCATCTGCTATAGTGTTTGCTCCTTGAATTTGAGCAGCTTAAAAGAAAGAAGTGTCCTCAACCTGGTATTTTAAGTTTAAATCCAGGATCATTACCTGCATTTTTCATAAGGAACATTCCAGAAATAACAGTACTACTTATGCCTGATCCCTTTCATAAACACCTTCTCCCCTTTAACTCAAGGACTGCTTGTTAATGAACACTAAATATAAGCACAGGATTCCGTTCCTGACAGTTGCTTCCAAATGTCTTCCTTGGACTGGTACCTTCCTACCACAGATCCCTGTGAACTACCACAAATTTAATTTTCCTATGATTTGCTTTCATTCACCTGCTCAAAAGGCGTATGTGTTCTTCATCAGCCATGGGGTAAAATCCACATTCCTACATTTTAAAGATTCATGCCTTGTCCCCAATCTGCCTTTCAAATTTACTCCTGAACATTCTCTATGCATGAGATCTGTTCCAAGGAGACTGAGAGCTCCTTTGTTGTCCTAGGGTGGGGAGATGGGGTGCTTTCCTAACTGCATGCCTTTGTTCCTACTAGTTTCTAGGCTCAGACATCCCCTTTCTTTTTATTCATTTATCTTATTAATGTCTTTGTTTTTTGCATCCAGCCCCAATATATTTATTCCTGTTCCCTCCCAACCCCCTGAAGCTCACCATGACAGGCTCACAAGCACAGAGAGGAATCAGTTAGCTGGAGTATGTAGATAGTAGAGCTAGTTAGCCATTGGTATTGAGCCTTGAAGCTTGAGCTGATTACACATTTGGCTCATAGCATAAAAGGCCTAAAACTGTTAAGGTGAATTTCTTTTCCCATCACCTCGATTAAAACCTCCTTGAGAGCAAGATCAGAGTTTTACCAATATTTGGGTCCTTGTTGCTTACAAGTCTGTTCTCCCATATTACCTTGTTTGAACCACCAGTAGGGCATTCATTATATGATTTAGTAGCTATTTATATGTCTGTCCTCGGAGGCAAGCTCAAAGTTTCTTGATTACAATAAACTGTCTCTGTCTCTTTAGGGGCAGCCCCAGTGGCTGGCATGTGGTAGATATCCAATAGATGTCTGTTGAAAGAATGGTTACGGTTAAGTTTGACTTTTTTTTAGAAAGAAGTAACTCCATAAGAAATAGGTTGAACTGCTTTATGGTCAGTTTCAAACATAGAGAGTGATTGCCTCTGAAAATGGGATGCTTCTTTTCTTTGTCGTTGTTTTTTAGGAATGGAACTTGAACAGATTAAATAAGACTCAATCTTGAATCCACAAATGGCACCAATCCTGAAATGATACTGACGTTGAAAGTGATTTTGTTCACTTGAATTTTATTTAGAAGATAATGTTTTCCTTCTGGGAAGAGAAGCATTAATGAAAAAAATCACCTCCTGACTACAACTCAGAAGTAATAGGAATCTGGCCAGAAATATGATCTTGTGAAAGCTTTCCAAGCTAAGCATCTTATACTCATGGCTACGTCTTTGGATTGACATTCTGATGTTTGCCTTTCTCTGGTTTCCAGAGTTCTGGGTGGAGAAAGGCGCCAGGATAACAAGCCAAATAGGTCTATTATGGGATGTCATGCTCACTGGGCATGAATGCTGTCTCCTAGGACATTTATAGCATTTATTACTCAGCCAAACTTTATAACACATGGACAGGCCTGGGGCAATTTGTAAAGGATCTGAGAAGTCTTTGGTTATGAATGTCTGCATTATAGCATTAGTGAATCTTGGGATTGGACTGGATTGGAAAGATGATCTTATGAAAGGGATTGTGCTGTGCTGAAGAAGAGCTGTTTTTAATAACCCTAACATTCTAACTGATCATGGGCACTGGGGGCAGATTTGTGAAGCTAAGTTTATAGATGGTGTGTGTTAGGTTGTAAGCTAGAGTTTTGGCAAAATGGAAATGTCACCCTACTTTTCCCTTTGGAGCCATAGAGAAGGCACTTAGTAAGAGTCACCTTTTTGTTGTGAGCCATAGAGAGGAGACTGTGATGGGAGCTAGTGATATAAGCCAACCAAAGGATGTCAAAGTCCTGTATATCAATGCTTCTCAAACTAGCTTTCATCAAACCACCTGGAGATCTTGGTTGAGTCCAGGTTTGGATTTCAGAGGTGAGAGTGGGGTCCAAGGTTCTGTGTTTCCAGCAAACACAGGGGATGTGATTGGTATTGCCACATCTGAGAATAGGTGTACAGCATCTACCACACTGAGTGGTGTGGTCTGCAGAGAACAGAGCCCAGAGCGGACCATCCCAAGTGCAGGAAGAGCATGGAGGACTGCCCCAAGGTGTGGATCACAGAGTGGAAAGAGGTCTTAAGTTCATTGGCTTCCAGAGTTTTGGTTTTCTTTTTAAAGGAAATTCCTTTTTAAAGGTTGAGTTCTATGGAGAACCTCAATATAATCAAGGCTTTGGTGAAGTCTGTTACAGATTGCTTGGGGCCACTCGTCCTTCTAATAGCCTCTGCAATTTTTTTTTTTATTTTTTTAAAGAATACAAAATAGTAACAAAGAAAAGCATTAGAAATGATACAAAATTTCATTGAACAAAATCATAGGCCTTCACCAGTGGTTGTTGTATTGCATGATGTTGTCTTCAGTTGACGTTATGGTCAGTGGCTTAGGTTAGCAGATAGAAATGTGCAAAATTGGTTAAAAAACAAAACAAAATAACAATAACAAAGTTATTTTAAAAAAACCTGAAAAAAATAAGAGGATAAAGTAAAACATTTTAAGCATTAACTGTTCAGCTGAGTCCTGGCCGCCTCTTCTGCAAAAATTTTTAAATACTTTTCTTTAACTTTAGGACTCCCAATAACGCTGTTAGAAAACTATTTGGGCCAGGGAGTGATAAAAATGAAACCCAGGTCTGAATACACTTGGAGTCTGATCTTCTTTCCAGTGTGCCGAGGCATTGTCACCTATTTATCTTTGCTTATAAGCTAATTTTCATTGATATGGGAAACCTGTGACTATCTAGGCTCTGGTCCATCTCTGTCCCATTATCTAGTGCTACAGTCTTTGTTCTGGAGCTCACTATCTGGATTTGAGAAAACCACTTAAGCTTTTCGGGTCTCAGATTTCTGATGTACACAATGTCAACACACAGAGAATTTTATAAATATACATAAATATCGTGTCCAAACTCTCAAGAGAGCTTAATGAATATTCACTAGGTATAGAATATAGGAAAGTGGAGATCGTGTCTTTCTCCACCATTGTAACCTTGTACATGTCTCGCATGATGCCCACCATGAAAAGTACTCAAGAAATATTTGTAAAATAAAGAATTATGAAATAAATAGGAAGGAAAGCATCTTAAATATACAGGTATTATAGAAATTTAAGGAATTATTAGGATTATCACCCTAGTCAGATATGCTCCTTTCTGTAGGGTCCTGCTGAGTGGTGACCAAAGAGAGCCGGGTGTTCTCTGCTATCTGGTTTTGAACAATCTTGGGTGATGTAGCTGTGATGAGGATCGTAAGAACAGGACACCAACCTAATCCCTTAGAGGGATCAGGAAAGCTGATTTTTTTGCACATTGGGGAGATACGGGAAATGTTTGTTTGTTTATTTATTTATCTAGTCTTTTAGAAATAGGGTTTCACTATGCAGCTCAGGCTGACCTCGTGCTCATTTTGTAGACCAGGTTGGCCATGAACTCGTAGCAGTCCTCCGGAGTCAGCACCCCAAGTGCTGGGATTAGAGGCACACACCACTGTGCCAAGCTGGGAAATGCATTTGAGATTGAGGAACAAGGACAACTACATTTTAGGTGAAAAATGAGGAAAGTAGCTGTATACCCTTGTACCCTTGTTTTTTTTTTCCCCCAGGCAAATTAAGGGGGTTTTTGTTAGCTTTTCTCTATGGAACTGGAAGAGCCAGTGGTATAGCTCAGTGGACTAAGCACCTGCTTAGGTAAGTGCAGGGGCCAGGGTATAATCCATGGAGTCCGGTCATGGTGGTGCGTGCCTGTAATCCCAGCACTTGGGAGGCAGAAATCAGGAGGATCACTACGAGTCTGGACTGTGTGGTGAGACCCTGCACACACACAGAAAAGAAACTGGAAAAGACTATTATGAAATATATACAACTCTTAGATTTTTGCTGTTCCAGTTCTTTTGCTAACAGGCTAATGCATTTGTGTAAGTAGAAGTCAAACTGTCATCTAGGCCACTTGTAGTCCAGGGCTAAGGACAGGAAACAGTTGTGCTTCCCGCAATGAATGCACAAGGGACAAAGCAGACTCTTCTCCTTGCTGTCTTGTTCATCTTAGTGAGGTGAAAGTTGGTTGGGACAGAATACATCTACATACATCTGTGAGCTCCCCAAACTTATGGAAAAGGTCTTTGCTCCAAGCATGTGCATTTTCAACAGCCACACCAAGCTTCATTTATCTTTGTTTCTTATTTACAAAATCTTGGCTGAGGCGATAGCCTGGTCGTGTTGAAGAAAAGAGATTTCCTGAGACATGATGTAATTTTTGCAAAGGGGAAACACATGTTGAGTCCTGCTGTGCAAAACAATGCTGAGGTGCTGATAGCTGGTGCTGTCAGTCACATGACAGGATACTGGCTATGGCCAGGCAGTGCTACCCAGGAGCCTTTGAAACACTGGATGGGGGAGGGGAAGGGCAGCAAAAGTCTACAGTCTTATAAATATAATGGCTCCATTAACTTTATGAGAGTCTGGGAGAAATGCTTTTCTGTTTTCAGTTATTACAAGCTACTTTCTCAGAACACTACATAGACACAGAAATAATGTTTTAGCCAATCTACATTTTAAAATGCAGCAAAAGGAGTGATGATTTTTCAACAGTATCATTCTTAACAAATGGCTCATCATATTATATAGCTATTGGGGATTTGGCTCTACACTGGTACAAAGGCTTTTAGGGGATATTTGTCTGTCTCTGTCTATCATCATCATCTATCGCTCATTAGCCTCATCTGTCATCTATCCGTCAAGAGTCAGTTAGGGGCTGACCAAATAGCTCAGCAGATTAAAGCGCCTGTAAGCAGGCACAGGGGCTGGGGGTGGGGGGTTCAATCCCCAGGCCTGCCATGCTGGCCCTACCCCCAGGGCACTCTGAGATGGCAATTGAGACTGGGCGTGGTGGTGCACGCCTGTAATCCCAGTTCTTGGGAGGCTGTAAAGAGGTGAATCTTGCTTTATCTTGGTTTTAACCATCCAGCAGAAAAGTGTAGAAACGAGGTATGAAAAGTGAAGCCATGTTAATATGCTGAGCTGTGGAAGGCTCAAGTCATCAGATTCGGAAATTGCCAGTCCTGTGGATAACCCACTACTGTTGTGGAGTCCTGGACTATATTGGAATATTTGCTGAATTCATGCACCTACAATATTTGGATGGCAATAGAATACCCATCTGTGGCAAAACTGAACAAAAAAAGGTGATATAAATGAAGAACAATTTTGTATCTGTATATACAAAATAGGATAGA
>NDGN011483199.1:0-25032 GCA_002564285.1 Tympanoctomys barrerae
GAAGATAATAATGTGCAATGTATTAATTATTGAAAATATCCTATTAATCAGCTTGGAAAGTGTATCACTGATATTTGTTTCTCAGTAAAATAAAATAAATAGTGTATGTTTAACATATTATAGGTTATATCATGATAGCAATCCATAAATTTTTGTCATAAATGTTTAGCATTTTGTACTCTATCAATTTTCATGATAAAATTACTTTTAATAGTCAAGAAAATATTTAAACCTTAAAAATAAATTTTGACATGTTAAATCAGAGAGAGAGAGAGAGAGAGAGAGAGAGAGCGAGAGATGCTGGACCCAGCTCAGCCAGGAGCGGGGAGGAGCTGAGGCCAGCCCTGGGCCCACCGCAGCCTGTAGCATTCCTCGGTTAATCCCCACAGTAGACTTCAACTTTGACTTTCCAGGAAGAGCTGAAGCTTCAGGATCCCCATTAACTGTTCCACTCAATCCTCCCCTCTGAAGTTTACCTTACTGAAACTATGTAGGAGAAATGAACTGACCAGTGATTAGAGTGCAAAGTAAATGCAAAAGAAAGAAGACATCGGGCCCAATAAATGTTTACGGACTGCTTATGAGAAGCTAAAGCACTCCTCTCTGCAGTGGCAGAGAAGACTCCGTGCTCCTACCGCGTGGCGATGCGCAGTAATTCGAGCATCCACGGCTGGGAAGCCTGGGGCTGGTGTGGGTAGTTGCTGGAGCTCCTGGTTAGCTCCCTCACTGAGCACCTCAGCCCTGAGGACTCGCTTGTCAGGTGAAACACTCCCTCTGAGTCCTGCATGTCCTTTCCTTCTCAGTGTAGCTTCCCATCAGGCCTTTTGGTGACATTTAGCAAGCCTGCCAGGGAGCAAGGTATTCCCAGGGCAGACAAGGTTCGCTTGGGCCAGGAATGGTCCCCAGGGTAGTACCAGCTGTGGAATGTGCGCCCAGCCAGGCTTCTGTTACATTCTCCACCGTGAGTAGCCTGAACACAGAGGCACCGATCCTGTAGAATGCTGTCAAAGTCCTTCCAGGCTCCACACGGTGAAGACAGCACTGCATCTGTATGTAAGTTGCTGCTAAACACCGCACAGTCATGGCGGCGTGCTCAGAGAGAATCCACGGACGTCAAGGCTGCAGTTTAGGGTCCATGAGTGTGTAAAAGCCCTCACTGAAGCCCAGGCTTCTGCTACCTTCCAACTTCTCAGCAAAGCGTTGCAGAACTGTTTGTTCCTTCTGTCCTGCGTTTGGGACCGACGTCGGGAGGTGATGGCATTGCAGGGCTCGGTCTCCACCGTGAGTGCTGCTGGCAGGTTGAGTAGTTACCCAGGCGGAAAACGTTACCCAAATAGTTCATTTTAGGAACTTAAATTTCAGCACAGTTTACTATCATCTTCTAAAAAATCTCAAATCTTTGCACTGTTTTCATGGTCTCACACACAAAAGAAGCCAAAATACCAGCAAAAATTGGAAATTTTTCTTTTTAAGTAACTGTATAGATTGAAGCTTTAGAAGTTGGGTAGAATCTTAAGTACACTCTTGATGATTCAGGTTTATACAGTGCATTTGTCCTGAAATATGAACTTGTCAGCTGTTATGCCAGCCAGTACTGTAGCCACTATTACAAGGCTTTAACAACCTGTTTTTTTTTTTTTTTTAATTTTCCAAATAAACAAGATCCTGACAAAGCAGATAGCATTTCTGCCCGGCATTGTTTTATCAGTGTAGAAGCTTTATGACAATGATTCCTTCAGCGCTTTTCTGGCAACAAGACAAGTAACTGTAGTTAAATATCTTCCATGATGTGGTAATTTGCAAACCTGAGCATCTCTGATTTTGTACAGTGGTATAAAAGCCACTAATTCCTCAGTCCCTCACGTTTCATGAGCGTCAGCTTTTCCTGGCTTCGTGTGGATCTCCAGGGCGTGGAGCGAAGAGACAGGATTTCCATTTTCACCCGTAGTGCTAAGAAAGGTCTGGCTGCCCCTCAGCAGATTTTCATTTCCATGTGTGCGCTTACAGCTGTGACTCCGAGCTTGCGAGATAGGAACGCTTTTTGTGATGGCGCCTATTAGCAAGTTTCCTCCTCCGGTTGCTATAATTAATTCAATGCTTCCTTCCCTTTAAAGGTGACCAGATAAACTATAACCTGCCAGTTTGCTTTCTCTGATAAAAGCTTTTCATTTTTCTTTTAACTTTCCTTGCTCCTTCAAATCAGCTTTGCTTTCTTCCTGCTTTCAGGGCTGTGTACCTGGACCTAAGACTATTACATGGTCGGGAGGCTTTGAACATCAGCCCTGTGATCGGTTGGCAGCGCAGACCAATTTCCACTTTGTTCCAGTAGTGCTTTCCTGTCTGGTCTGCAAAAAGTGTCTGCCAACTCATTTTTCCCTTCTTATCAGCAAAACACATATACACTGCGCTTGTGTTGCTCAATATAAAACAGGGAAAATCCCTGAACACTCAGAAGGCCCGTTAGAAAGCCTGCCCAGGCTCTTGCTCTTATCCTAAAGCACGCTCTTCTGTTAGCCATCAAACAAGCAAGCAAATCTAGACCGTGCTGATTTTATTCGTCTCAGACCCCACAAATTATTGGGCCTTGATTATGGTCTTCTTCAAACTAAGAATATTTATCACAAGCTCAGCTCCCGGCACTCATTTCCTCTCCCCACAATCCCCAGCCCCTAAAGCGACCTCGTGCACGATAGCCTTGGAGGACAGGGGTGCCCACATGGGAGAAATTCTGGCCCAAGTCACCGGGGTCTGATCACCTTGCAAACACTTACCTAATATAGAATCATGAGGTCTTCCTGTTAATCACAAAGAGAACTATTTAATACCCCCAAATATTACACATTCCATAGCCATAGGTTTGGTCACTTGTTTTTTTTTTTTTTTCAGTAAGCAACAACATCTTTTATTTTCCACAAATATCCAGGAGGAAAAAATTTGGAAGCAGGAAAAGGTTGTGTTACTGTAACCTTGCTCTCAGAACTTCGAGTTTTGTTCCAGAATTGTGAGAGCATTCAAACATATAAAACATGGGACTCTTTCTTTTACTCAACGTTGTTTCCTTTTCAGTCTTGCTTTGCCTCTGTTGTTTGTTGACGTTTGAGTCGGAGAACGCAAAGGGGAAGCAAGAGGGAAGGTGCGGGAAGGTCCCCAGCTGCTCCCTGCGCTGTGCATGCCGCCTGCAAAGACACTGGGCTGCAGCAGCTACGCATGCGCACTGTGCTGGTACGGAGCCCACGCAAGCTCAAGGGGCGGAGCTTTGCCAAGGCTGCATGGAGCCAAATGCTGGTTCTGCTGCGCATTGGCTCCCAGCTCCTCTGCGAGTGACTTCGCCGCTCTCCTAATCTGTGAACTAAATTATGCGGCATTTCTTCCCACAGTGCAGGGAAGTCCAAGCAGTTCAGTGTTTCTCGCCTCTCACAGCGGTGCCTGTTGTCCGGGAGGCCCTCCGAGGTGACTGCTCTCGCCCCACTAGCTCCTACAATATGTTGGCGCAGAGAGCATGCGAGCCACGTGGAAACGTATGATATATATTTTACGTGCCATGCAGTTGCAGAAGATGAAGGATAAAAATATAATTAGCCATAAAAACTGGCATTCGGACTAACGTTACCAATAACAAATGCTTGGGGTCTTTGTGCCTCCCCCACGAGCTCTCCTAGAGCTTCCATTTCTTTCTCCCAATTTTTATTCACAATTTTTTTCGATTCACACTTCACGTCCTTTGAGTCAACATTGAAAACCTGCAGTGACTGCTTCTCTGCCAGCCTGGAGCTCCCGTGGAAGGGCACGGCTGGAAGCTAACAGGGTGCGCAGACTGCGACGCGTGGGAGTGTGGGCCCTGGGCATCTTGCTTCTAGTAGACACTTGTGGTTTGCTTAAAACTTGGTGAGAGTACAGACCACAGTAAGGACCTGCCGGCCTGACAGCAAAAACAGTGCAGGCAGCACAGCAAGACGTCCATTCCGCTGAACCTCAGCTAGGACGAAATTGTACCGCAGGAAGCATCGTAGCTTCTCACTGCAGCTCGCGCTCCATCAGACAGTCCCATAAGAAGCAAAAGGAAGTCATAGGTGCAGAATCTAGTAACCCGAGTCCTGGCCCCAGGTCCAAGGCACTGGAAGACCCAGGACGAGCTCCTCCTCCTCCGTAGGACCACAGGTGTGCAGTCTACAAAATGATATAATGATACCTTCTTCTTCAGTGTGTGGCAGACAAGATTTTTCTGAAAGCAAAATATTACTATCTATGCAAACTGTATGAAAACATAAAATGCTACATAATGTTTTGGAGATACCGTGACGGAGCTCAAGGTCTAAGAGGATAACAGCGCAAAACGAAAGGAAAAAGCCATTAGGAACTTAGAGGCATAAAAGATTTAAACAAATAGATGTGAAAACAAGTATGTAACTTTATCAAGTGTTTATCCTTGAGATAAAGCTTGACTCATTGAAGGCTAAAGCAATGAAGGGCTAGTATCTACTTAAACTACTAATTTAAGATATTATGTTTAAATTTATTAATTTAAAATTTTGGGTTTCATGTTTATAGCAGCACAATTGGTCATAGCTAAAACTTGGAAACAACTCAAATGCTGGTCAACCAAGAAATGGGTAAAAGGATGTTGTATTTTTACACAGTGAACTACTACTCAGCTATAAAGGATGAACTTGAGCCTTTTATAGGTAAATGGATGCAACTAGAGACTATACTCATAGGTAAAATCAGACTCACATGTGTAAACATCATATTGTCTCCCTAGGTAAGAAACAAAGAGTAAATAAAATCCAAAAAGTACAATAGATACTGTGAAATGGAAAGAAACTGCTCAAAAGGAAAGAACAACTGGGATGAGGGAAAGAAGAAAAAAGGAAGAGAAAATATATATATATATGTATATATCATAGCTAAGATAATTATACTACTAATTTCTTTTAGTTCATTGAAAAGAATGGTTTGTGCTTATATTGTTTGGTCGATTTTGCATCCCTATGTTTTGTAAATGGAGCAACCGCTTTGGCGATAACAATGCACAATATATTAACTGTTGTTAATATCCTAAAATCTTGTTTTGAAATTCTGTACCATTGCTTGTATTGCTTTTACTCTTTAAAATAACTTTAAAATTTGAGATGTATGTATTGGTATTAATGCACAAAGATTTTCATAGAACTTGACCTATCTTAAACTGTGGAAGGTTTTACATCTTCACAATATGGAAGACCTTGAACATGTTGTCGCTGACTTATGGCCACCTGTAATCGTAGGGAAAAAATCTGTGTCACTCCTGCTAGCATATTCTGCTCAGACCTAGTTGTCCTGTCTGTGGTGATGACATGCTCCATTAGGTTCACCTATAGCACATGCTTTGGTCAGAAGAAGAAAGGACGTGCAGTGGTACCATTTACCACAAGTCAGGCCCTTGTAAAACATGAGTACCTGCTAGGACTCTGAGGTTACAAGTAGGTGGTGTAGGGACCACCACTCTTGGACTAGTGAAATTCTGATTATAAAAAGAATATTTTTATGCCTGTACATTCTAATAGCAAGCCCATGACTTTTGTTGGGTTCTGAAAGGATGAAGAACCAGTTCTTATTCATGGAGTAAGTGAAATGCAGATGGATGAAAGTCTGAGCACTTACTGAGCA
This sequence comes from Tympanoctomys barrerae, assembly GCA_002564285.1. Classification (NCBI taxonomy): domain Eukaryota; kingdom Metazoa; phylum Chordata; class Mammalia; order Rodentia; family Octodontidae; genus Tympanoctomys; species Tympanoctomys barrerae. The sequence continues at coordinate 5,647 of NDGN011483199.1, forward strand.
GAGTTTTGCTTCTTGCTTTAGGTGTTGAAGTTTGAGCCTGGCCGTTTCAAAAGGCGGGGCAGAGCTAAGACCATGGCCCTGGCGGACATCCAGCTGGACCACCACGAGCGCTGCGACTGTGTCTGCGGCTCCAGGCCGCCTCGGTAGAGGAGCACACACACTTCGTGAGGCTGGAGGAGACTTCAGTTGAGGCGGATGTAGCAAGGGACCTTCCCCGGGGACCGAACTTCCTGCTGCACCAACGTGCACTGCAATGAATGCAAGTGGGGCCTGCCCAGCTCTGCTAGTGCCGTGGCCTAGAGAGGTGCTTCGGCTTCTGCATCCAACAATATAGGCTCACATTTAATGGCAGTATATGAAGATATATGTGTATGCACACAGGTGCATCTGTATCTATATGTATGTCTAGGATTAAATAAAGGGTCCATTCAGCATAAATAACCAGGTATGGCAGAGCTTGTATGCGGCTGAATCATTTAGACCTTAATATGCTGCCAAAATAAGGAATGTATCAAATGTATGAATCATGTCTTCAGGAAATTCAAAAGAGGAATTTATTTTTAAACTTTGAATCATAAACTATTTTGAGTCTTTCTTTAAAAAAAACATTTTTACATGAAAAACTAGGAGATGAGCTTTGCTTATGTATATGCCTTAGTTATAACATAGGAAATCTGTAGTTTCTGATAAAAAGGTAAATACCCAGCGGCTTTGCTCACGAGGGTACTGCACACGTAGCAGTGGGGCTCGTGACAACTTCTTCCCAAATCAGGCCAAAATGAGGCAGGAGCTTTAGACACTGTGTCAGTAAGTTGTCATCAGATGCATTTTACTGCAGAATTCCATTTCATTTAATACCTATTTCAAAAAAAAAAAAACAAAAAACCTTTAGAGGGATCATAATAATCCATCAAGGTGAACTGTAATAGAACTTCTCATTTTTTTTTCTGTCCCAAAACTCCCCCATAAAAGCAAATCATTTCAGAAATGGCATGGGTATTGTATGTGACCCTTTTAAAATGGTGCTCTTTGAAAGATTTGGGCAGTTGAAAGTAAAAAACAGAAGCATTGAAATGTAGACATAACTGGAAATTAGATGGATTACTATATAGAATCCATATTTAGCAACAGATTAGAATTCTATAAACTGTTTTAATAATTTTGAGTATTTTCCCTTTGTGTTCCTGTCTTCAATGCGCACACACACACACACACACACACACACACATTTCCAACAGCATTTTAAATTTAGCATGCTACCATAGATTATTTGTAGCCTAAAACCTCCTTACAGCAATGAAGCCACCAGTGCTGGCTGGTATAGGTCCCTACTCACATGCCCCATCACCATCCTCAAGTCCCCTTTCTGAGCCAGGTGGAACTGCATCTGGGTCTCTTATTTGTTCCAAATCTGTAAAAGGCATTCTTAGGATCCAACTGTGAATTATGGGCACCTAATTAGGCCACTGTCTCACTAGAAATTGTTCTGCACTGGCTATTGGTATTTAAAGTAAACTTCCCTCCCTGGCTCCTCCGTGTCTGTTTTGAGGAGACTGACCCCAGGAGTGGGGAGTGATGCATCACACTCTGAAGCCAGACGTGCACAAGGGAACTTCGAAATCCTGGTAGCTCAGGCTGCTCGCAAGCAGCTGCATTTTCTTTCCTGCCTTGGAAGGGAAAAGGAGAGCTGGCTTCTTCCCCCAGGGCTGTCCTGACCACAGCCAGTTGGTCCAAAGGATGTGCGTCAGGATAGCAAGGGTGAGTGCTGTCAGAGGAGCGGCCGCCGCACAGCTGCCTTGCTGAGCGTGATGGTCTCAGATCCACACCCTAAACTGTCCTCGGGTGGATTATTTCTTCTCAGCACTATGCAGTGCTTTTACTCAGGGACTGAGTGGTAAAATTAAACATTTGATTGTCCAGTCCCACACAGAAGAGCCACACAGGAACTAATCATCACGAAGCCCTCTTCCCCCTCACGACTACTTGAGAGTTTCCTGTGAAAACCTTGGCTTCCTGTGCCCAAGCCAAACCATACTGTATCACTCAATCTTGCTTTGCAGCCCAGATCGTAGCTGTAAGTGTGAAAAGTTAGTGTTCTATCCAGTTTTTAGCAGATCTTCCAAGCTCCAGTAATCAGAGTGGTTTTCATTTAAAGCTCTATCTGTATTTTATATTTATTAGCTAACATGTAAACAGATATAGTCACTCACATTTTTACTTCCCTGAATGTTTTATCAAAATCTCTTTTAGTTATCTGTTATCTCTGGTATTTCTAACACCAGCCAGTAAATCAGTTCCATCACCATCAAAGAAAAAGCTCAGTGTACAAATTACATTTCAAAACTTATTCAAATAAATCCGTATTTCTGTATGGTTCACTCACCTGGAATAACGCCTTTCATTTCATATATTCCTATAGGGCAGAACACTTTCATGAGTAGAGTTTTTATGTGTTTTGGTCATATTGGAAACATAGCTTTGCCTTCTCATAGTCTTTTCTATGGCAAGTGTAATATGCCTCTTCATGGAAAATAAATACTGCTTTTGAACAAAACTACTCCGTTATTTAGTACTAACTTGCAGTTATAAAAGCTATACAGTGTTGCAAACACACTTTCACAAATGCATATGACTCCAGTGACAAGACTGGATGATTTCTGAGGGTCCCATTTTATCCTGGCCGAAAGAGTGCACACCTCCAGGTCGCAAGCTGCTACCGCGTCCCCGTCATGAAGCCTCGGAGCTGTGCTGGGTCTTGTCATCTGGCTGCGCTGCTGTTGACTGCTCCCGTGGTCTCTTGCCCCACAGCCCTTCTAGTGAATTACGTTCTCCTCTAGCTCTGCCTAAGACATTTGCCATCCTCTCTCTTTCTAGGAGACAGAAATGCCCAACAGTACAGCCACTTTTTCCCTCTCCCTTGTCTCCTCCAGCTCTGCAGCCCAGCAGGAGGGCCAGGAATACCAGCAAAAGGAGACAAGCACGCAGCTCCGCTCTGTAGCGTTTGCTACACAGCGAGTGAAGGAGCTCAGAGCTCCTCCATTGCTCCTCTGGGAGCAGAGAACTCTTTTAGTTGCGAGAATTTTGCCGCTGTTTTTAGTTTAGTCTTTATTAACATCCCATGAGAGACAGGAACACAGCGGCAGAACGTTCAGGTAAACTGCAACTTTAGTGCTTTTAGGTTGTTTGGAGACTATGAGTATAAATATATGTCTTCTCCTGTAAGAATTGATTTTGGCTTCAAAGTAGTAGTTAACCTATGAGTCAATGTGGGGGGCGGGGAGCAGGATTGTACACTTCTGTGCATGAGGTAGTTCACGTTGGGATTTTATGTGAAAATTCATAGCTGTAGATAAACAGCATTTTAATGTATGTATATTAAGATTTTTATTTCATTTCCTGAAATGTGAATGTGTCCAGTTTCACTGAGCATAATTCAGCAGATGTCCAACCTGTTTCATATTCTCCTAGGGTTCGCCAGTAAAACATGAAGTTAAAATTCATAGTTAGTATTCATGCCTCTAATCCTTGGAAATACATTTTTGTTTATTGACAGCCAAGACCAAATATGCTAGAAGATAGAATATGTGTAATTCAGTGATTTTATTGACATTTACTCAAATTCTGTTGTTTTTAAAGATCAAGTCAAAGTCTACACAGGCCCCCATACTTAGCACAACACTCGGGAACAGCTTAAATAAAATGGCTAGATAAGCACAGATAAGCACAACTACTTCATAGAAGGCTTTTAGGCTTTTTCTTCCTGTTAAACTTTCTGTTCCAAATTCTGAAGATTAATTTCTTGCCAGCCCCGCCCCTGGAGCATGCCGAGACAGCAATTGAGAGTGGGCATGGTGGCACGTGCCTGTAATCCCAGCTCTCGGGAGGCTGTAAGCAGGTGGATCATTATGAGTCCGATCTAGTAGTGAGACCCTGAACACCTTGTAGACCTTTCCCTAAAATAAAGATTAATTTCTATTTTTTAATTTCACTTCTATAGTGATGTCTATAAAGTTTTTAACAGATCACAGTACAGGAGAATGTATCTAAGTCTATCATCAAGGTTAATATACTCAATGTAACAACTTAATTCCAAGAAATCTTCCTTTTCTTACAGAGTCATTTGGCTCCAATCATTTCAAAAGCTGGCTGCTATTTGCTAGACTTTGTATCCAGAAACCAAAAGCTGAAATCATTCTTGGATTTGATTTACATTTTAAGTAATACCTACACTACAAAGCCTCCTTCAAGAAGAGTCTCTGGATTAGTTCCTAAGTCCGCTCTCTGGATGAAGTCATACTGCAAATGTTTTGTTTCCCACCTTCTAGATGTGCTCGGGTCTCCTTTTCTCCCTGCGACTCTCCCGTTTCTTTCCCCTCTCTCCAGCCTCTACCCACCAATCTTCAGCTCAGAGAAATCAGGGTTGATGTCTACATGGGGAAGGTATAGGAGGAGGGTCACCTGAGGAAAGCAAATGGGTAGTTTCCCAAGAGAACGAGTAGGGTGAAATGGCCAACTGTTTCAAAAAATCACTGCTTCTTGACAGTGGAACGCTTCACACAAACATTTGGAGTATCATCCATATTGATGCAAACTTTAGGATGTGAACGTACCTCATGTCTATCAAGGCAAATTGAGCTGCTGTCAATATGGAGGAAACCTACTGAAGTATTGTTAGTTCAGTTGGTCCCCAACAAATTCATCAAAGTCCATTAAGTATTTGGCGTGTTTTGGGGTTCCAATCACAAATTAGATCTGCAAAGGAAACATAGGCCTATAAATAAAACCAGAGAAAGACATTCTAGGGCTGGCAAGACAGCTTAGCAGACTAATCACCTGCTTAGGCAAGTTCAGTGGCTGAATTTCGTTCCCTGGCACCACATGCTGCACTAGCCCCACCCCCAGGGTGGGCTGAGCTGACCACCAACACTGGGTGTGGTGGTGCAGGTTTGTAATCCCAGAGCTTGGGAGGCTGAACACAGGAGGATCACTATGAGTCCAAGCTGCATAGTGAGGCCCTGTACCAAATACATAAAACAATGACAAAAAAAAAAAGAGAAAAATATTCTAGGTGAATAAACAAAACAAAGATATTCCCAAAAATTCCTAAGGTGAATATAAAGAATACAGAAAATAAATTCAAGTAATTCTGTTGACAACTACAGGGTAAAGTGACAGGAAAGAAAAGGAACAGAATAATTGGTAGCAGCTTAGGTTTGATACACACCTTTCACTATCTGCCCATATGGCCAGCAAAGGAGTTTCGCCTTTCACATTCAGGAGAGGAAGCCATAGGGGCTCCCAGTATCACAAAGGGCTGGACAGAAAGTGAGAAGACCCTCAGCGTACTGACAAGGTAAGATGTTCTTGCAGTCTTCTGGCAGAATAATTCTCTGATTCTGCATTTTGGAAAATGGCAAACTACAGCAAGATTCAGGGCCAAAATGTAAACTGTAGATGGGACTCCTCTGAGTTTGGGAGGGGAGACAACAAATACAAATGAGACCTCTGAGGCAGGATAGGGTGGCGCCCCCTGTGGTTGTGCAGGCTGTGTCTGAAAGTGTCAGGGAGGCGCTATCCACATGCGTTCAAAGGCCCCGATCATTCGAGAGGCACAGACTAAAGCAGCACTGAAATCCCATCTCACCCAGAAAGAAAGGCTATCATGAAGAAGTCAACCAGTTATAAATGCGGGACAGGCTGTGGGGAAATGAACCCTTCTCCGCTGTTGGTGGGAGTGCAGGCTGGTACATCCACTGCAGAAATCAGTGTGGAGATTCCTCAGAAAGCTGGGATTGGAGGTCCCATTCGGCCCAGCTATTCCTCTCTGGGTATTTTTCGAGAAAAACTGAAAACATCATACCACAGCAATATATGTGCACCCAGGTTTATAGGAGGATAATGTGTCATAGTTAAATCTAAAACAGCTCAAGTGCCCATCAACTGAGAAATGGATAAAAAAAAAAGAAAAGATGTGGTATTTTTTACTCACCTGTAAAAAAAAGTTAAACTTGAGGCTTTTATACATAAGTGGATGCAACTAGAGACCATACCCATAAGTGAAATAAATAAATCAAACCCACATGTGTAAACTTTGTATTGTCTTGCTAATATAAGAACTTGAAAGAGTAAATTGATAGGACCTAAAAGTTATAATGGATCCTGTGAAAGGGAAAGTAACTATTCAAAGGAAAAGAATAACTGCGATGAGGGAAAGGAAAAAAGAAAGGAAAAGGAACTGAAATATATATATATATATATATATATATATATATATATTAGCTTAGATAATCATACTGCTGATTTCTCTTCATCTATTGAAAGGAGCAGTTAATGTTTAATTTTTTCTCTTTTTAGTTTTTGACCCACTTTGCATGCTTATGTCTGATACTCTGAAAAACTAATTTGAAGTTGAAAATGTGCAGTATCACAACCATTGTTGAATTGAAAACAAAAACAAGAGAAGAATCCAAAGGTCTCAGTGATAGGGTGGGGAGGAGAGTATGGACTTGGGCTGGTTGGGCTGGAAGAAGTAATTGTGCGAGTTAGAATTTCAGAGCATTCTCCTGGGAAGATGAGGGAACAGGAGGGAGAAGTCAGCTTGGGGAGCACACCTCTAGGAAGGGACTGGGAGTCATCCTTGTGGTGACGAAGTCGCAGCTCTCAGAAGATAAGGACAACCGGGATGTTCATAGCCAAAGAGAAGAGAAAGATGAGTTTAGAAAGCTCACAAAAAATGTACTCTGAAACTTTAGTAAATACCATAGGAACTGAGGCTGGCTAAGGGCCCTGGCCTGTGCTAGCCACAGGAGCTTCACCGGATAAGGAAGATGGGGAGTTTGCCCTTATTTGTCCAGCGGAGGGCGAGGAAATATTATATAAGTACAAAAGTAATGTATTACCTTTCTGAAAGGCAAAAACACAATGTGGGATGAAAATAAAAGGTAGAATCCAGATCAGGGGATAGGGAGGGATTTGTTGAGAAGATGAAACTATGACAGGGCGAGAAAGTTGGCTCAATGTCAAGAGGAACGTGAAAGGAAGAGTGGAAAAAAATGCAGTGAGGTTAGAAAAATGCAATGTTTGAGCAGAATTACTGATGAATTAAAGTGAGGTGAATGATGGAGGGAAAAGCTTCTGTGAGCCATCTGGCATAACAAGCTGCAACGATAGAGCTGCCATGCACCGAGATGAAGTAAGGGGAGAGGAGGAGATGGGGATAGACTTGTTAGCTACTGATGCCTGGTGGCCTTTGATATCCACGTGGAGACCTTATGTAGGTAGTTAGGTCTGTGGATATGGAGCTCACAAGGAGTCTAACCATGAAATATAAATTGGGAATTAAACATAGAGCTATTAAAAAGCCACAGGCATGATCTCCCAGATTCCCAGGAGGTTGAAGATTGAGGGGGAAAAGATCACAGAGCAATTGCAAGAGAATAAAAAGATCCTGAGTGCCAGAGAAGAAATTATCTCAAGCGGACTGGGTCAGTTTTTATCAATTCCAGAGAAGATGTAAGTGACAACTACTGATTTATCTGCCTAGAAACACTCCTCATCCCCCACCTTCACTCCTGTTCTGAGAAATGCCTCTTGCCTATAGCAGTATCATCTAATAGAGCTTTTAGAGATGGCGGAAACTCCATGTATCTGGGATGCCCATTACTTGCTAGGTGTGGCTACTGGGCTCTTGAAATATGTGTCTAATGAGTATTTAAATTTTATTCAATTTAAATTTGTAATTAAACATAAACAGCAGCACCTGACTAATGGCAACTGTCAACCATTGCAGCTCTATGTCACCCAAAGTTATAGCTGCAATAACTGTTACAGTGCACATGCGGGCGCGCGCGCGCACACACACACACACACACACACACAATAGCTGCAGCTAGTTTAGTTTGCAGGGAAGGAATACCTGACCTCAGCTCTGTTGAGATATATGGACCTAAGTAAAGATCGAGAGTCTCTCTTTGGCATTGGACCATAGAACATGGCAAGCAATGTCTATTGGCAGTCAAACTGCAAAAAAAAAAAAGATAGGAAGAGAATGACACCAACACCCAGAAGTAGCTATAGATCTTGAGGAGTCTCTTGTCACTGATACTGATGCCTGGCCAAGTCCCTCCATTTGGTGGGTTGAGAATGTGATACAGTAGAAGCGCGAGTGTGACAGTAAGACTTTGTAGGGGGAAGAAACGTGAAGGAATGAAATGCAGTGGACATCACGTGATGACCACTTTTTGGAGAAGTTGTTTAGGGAACAGTGGAAAAAGCAAGGTACAGTTCATTCATTTTCACTGAATTCACAGCCAGAGCCCACCGAGTTGACATGTGCGTAAGCCTTATCGGGTACATGTATTTTCACCTCAGGACGCAGCACAACCTTCTTGCCGTCTGGAATGTCAGATAGCACTTCAGTGTGGGTTTGCAGCTTGCTTGAGATCGATGTAAATAGCAAAATCACCAACAAAAAAGTAAAAATATAAACATGAATATCACAGCGCTAAGTAGCTATGAAAAGGACTCTTGTTTACACTGTGAGTGCCGTAGAAGAGTGTTTGATTTCAGCTGGCAACATCTGTGTTCCAAACTTTCTCAGCGCTCTGCCTATGTTTGTAATGACTGCAAAAACACAGCACATTGATTGGTTTTGAGCAGGCAATCTGCAAATGCAGAATCTACACATAAAGATGATGGGCGCGAGCGCTGCGCTGTTTATTGAGTGCTTTGGAGATACCAAGAATTTTTCCAAAGCTTATATGTATTTAACTTCAGCAATAAAAGAATATTAAGTGATTTTTTATGAAAATGAAATGAATTAGCACGTGTAAAGCTTTTACTATAAGGCAGCTATATGGAGTTAGAGCAGCACAGGTATTCAATAACTCGCCCAAAGCCAGCCAGCAGTAACTCCAGATAAGGCCTGCGGACCCTCACACTTAATCCCATCCATTAACAGGAATCATCACCCTCTAAGGAGTGTCCTCAGAAAGTCTTCGCATGCTCCCGAGAGCCCCAAGCGTGAGCCTGGAGCTGCACATTGAAGATGCTAGTCAGTCTTCGTTGAACTCTGAATAACCGAGCATCTCGTGCGTGCTAGGAATGGTTCTCGCTATTGAGTCCCATGAACAAGACAACGGACAGCACAGTGTTCACAAATTTGCATCAAGACAGAAGTATAACATGAACATAAAATTTCATATAATGATGAGCTCTGGAAGGAAATAAGTTAGAAAGGGAAAGGAAGGCCTCTCTGAAGAGGCAATACTTTAACTGATATCTGAAGGGTATCAGGAAATAATTGGTAGAAATACCCCGGGGAAGCCCACTCTAACACTCTAGCAAAGGACGAGAAAGTGAGAGGCCCTGTACATAAACAAGCTGGAGATGGCATGAGGGACATCAAGGGACAGCGTGGAGGAGCAAGAGACTCAATAGTAAGAAAAACAATTTTTAAAATGGTAGGCAAGACCAGTTCCAGAGGGCCTTATAGGTTGTGAGGAGTTGGGGCTCTGAATGTGTTGGGAAGTCCTGAGGGATTTCTGATTAGAGGAGTAAAGTAATAGAGGTTGGCAAAAGGTGTCTCAGCATGTTCAGAACTAACTACAGAGAAGCAAGAGAGGCAGAGAAGTGTTTCTCAGCTCCAAAAAGAGGGGAGGCGTTGTCTAGGGCGGCCACACTGGAGGAACTCAGAAGCAGATGGTTGCAGGAAGGTTTTGAGAGGCGAAGGTTTAAAGGTAGCACCAGATGCCAGACAGCCAAGCACGCCCTCTAGGACCCAGGCCTGGCCTCGCTGGCAAGGGTGGGTCTTGGGCTCCTTGTGAAGACAGTGGCAGTGGCGGGTGAGGAGAGGTGAGGATCCAGGTTTTCCTTAGGCTTTGACAGTCTTTTGCTAAATCCTAAGATTTCCAAAATCTTAGAAATGCTTTAAAAATTGATTTCTTAGTTGCCTATAAAGCTTGTACTTAACTCCTAGGAATTCACCTTGGTTATTCACTGAAATCCTGATCTTGCTTTAAAAAAAAAGAAAAAGAAACAGAAACAGATAATTTCTCTTACCATTGAAACCTATCCTGAACAGCAAACATAATCTCATAGTTGTGTAAATAAGAGCAGGTTTGTGTGATGATTCACTCCCCCTCCTGCACACATGGGCTAAATGAAGTCACTGCAGGGTAACAGAAAATGGCGACAAAAAGGGTAAACAAATTTGCTCTACTGAGAAATGCAACGTGCACTCACCCAAAGGTGGCAGTGAGAAAAGCTCAGACCAAATCAGCAAGCATAGAAATCCGGGACGGGGTGGGGGGTTGGTATTTTGGTCAACTATTTACCCAAAAATAAATTTAAAAACAAACTAAAAATAATTCACTCAATTCCAATACTTCCTGCTCACCACATTTGGATCTACAAAAACTAAGGTCACTTCCTGTTTTAGAAGAAACACTCCTCCAGCAGGCATTTCAGTGAACCGTGGGAGCCTTTGCACAAGACTGGAACCAAGTGGCCTTTCTTTATTTTTCTCATTAAAATAGAGGACAGACTCAAGGCCACAGAATTATGAATATTGTAGGTCTAAATCTGATCTTAAAGAAGTGAGTCAAAATAATCAGCAACATACTATTGTTTTTAGAAATATATTTAATGGCTTAATATAATATCTTTTTCATCAATGCACTCAACAAGTATTTCTGACAGCATAGTAACGTTTAGATGCTGAACAAAGTAATTGGCACCAATGATAATACTACTGCTTTGGGTTTTGCCCTAAACATACTTGCAGTACTTCAAACACTTATAGGTAGTGAAGCGGATTGTCAGAAACAGATTGTGGGCCCAGAGGCCGGGCCCTCACGTTCTCTTACAGCACGGTTGCTCTACTGACGCTTTGGGCTGGGTAATTGGTTGTTGCAGGCAAATGTCCCATAAAATGCAGCGTCCTTGGCCTCTCTGTACTGCCTCCCCACAGCATGCTGCTCTCTCGTTCAGATGCCCTCAGGAGGAAAGGCATGTTGGTGTGACGTTAACGGGTGACATTTACTGTCAAATCCTGCCTTGCCCTTAGGTTTTTCCATTTGTTTTTAAGAGGCTTTTTTTCCAAATGATGTTCCCTGGAGGTGGTTTGAAGGTAATGTGGAGGGGCTATGTGTTCAGAAGAGCCTGCATTGGGACTGGAAGATATCAGAAGCCTTCAGTGAAATTTCATAATAGGCATGTCAAAAATATATGTTTTTCTGCAAATAAAATTTTATTCTCTTTAATGATTGAACAATACTCCACTGGGTATATAACAGTATTTTCTGCCTGGCATATTCAAGGTCCCAAGTTCTGGATATCCCTGGTACAAAAAAAAATTCTTTATGCAATCATCTTTTTGACAGATACATGGGCTGATTTCATATCTTGGCTATTGTATATTGTGTCACAGGTACATGGGTATCTCATTGCTACATGAATTTTAATTTCTTGGAATATGCACCAAGGAATAGCATAATAGAATCAAATGGCAATTTTATTTCAGTCTTTTGAAAAAGTTCCACATTGATTCCCATAGAGGCTGAGCCAGTTGACCTTCTTTGCAGCAGTATAGAAGTCTTCCTTTTTCCTTACATAATCACCAGGATTTCCTGTTCTTTGTATTCTTGGTGATACATCTTATAGCTGGGATAAGATGGAATCTCAGTGTAATTTTTATATGCTTTTGCCTAATAACTAAAGATGTTGAACATGTTTTATACATTTATTGGCCATTTGTACTTCTTTCAAGAGCCATCCGTTCAATTATTTTGCATACTTGATTGAACTATTTGATTTTTTTTGGTGTTAAGAATTAAAATTTTAGGGGCCATCCAGATAGCTCAGTGGATTAAAATGCCTGCTTAGGCAGACGCAGGGGCTGGGGTTTGATCCCCTGCCTGCTATGCTGGCCCCGCCCCCGAGGCGCACTACAATGGGATTGAGACTGGGTGTGGTGGTACGCACCTACAATCCCAGTGCTTGGGAGGCTGAAAACAGGAAGATCACTATGAGTCTGATCTACCTAGTGAGACCCTATACTAAGTTAAAAAGAATAGAATTTTAGCTATTAATCTGCTTTCAGAAGACAGCTAACAAAGACATTTTCTCATACTTTAGATTGTCTCTTTACTCTTGATTATTTCCCTTGCTGTGCAGAAACATTTTAATTTGCTGCAGTCTCATTTGTTAATTCTTGGTATTATTTCTTCTGCTATTAGAATCCTAATCAAGAAGTCTTTTCCTGTGCCTTTAGCATCAGTTGTTTCCCTTTTGTTTTCTCTTAATCATTTTAATGTTTCAGGTCTTCTACCAAGTTCTTTGATCCACCTCAATGGCTATTTGTACAGGATAAGTGATAAGAAGCTCATGTCAGTCTTTTACAAGTGGATATCTAGTTTTTGCAGGAGAATTTGTTAAACAGGCTCTTTTTTCCAACATATATTTTGACTCTTTTGGCTAGAATTAGTTGGCTGTAATCATGTGGGTTTGTTTCTGTGTCTTTTCTGTTTCATTGTTAAGCGTGTGTGTGTGTGTGTGTGTGTGTGTGTGTGTGCATGCGTGCAAGCACATCATGCTCCTTTTGTTACCAGGGTTTTGCAGTATAACTTGAAATTGGATATTATGATGCCTCCAGCCTAGGTTGTATGGCTTAGGATTGCTTTTGTTCTGGGTCCTTTGTACTTCTAGGTGAATTTTAAGATTGGTTTTTCTGGTTCTGTGAAAAATGTCATTGGTATTTAGATGGAGATTACATCAAATCTATAGGTTGTTTTTGGTATTTTTGGCCATTTTAACAATATTATCTGCTGATCCATGAACACGGGAGGTTTTTCCACTGAATAGCGTCTGCATTGATTTCTTTCTTTCTTTCATATTTTGGAATTTTCTTTGTAAAAGCCTTTTATCTTTTGGCTAGATTGATTCTTAGATATTGGTATTTTAGAAAAATATTGTAATGCAATTATTTTCCTGATTTCTTTCTCAGTCTCCTTACTGTTGATGTAGAGAAAGTTTACCAAGTTTTCAACATTGATTTTGTACCCTGCTACATTACTACTTTGTTTATCAGCTCTAAAAGTCTTTCATTGGAATCTTTACGGTTTTCTCTATATAGGATTGCATTATTTGCAAACAAGTATATTTTGACTTCTTCCTTTCCTGATTTATGCCTTTTATTGCTTTCTCTTCTTACTTACTCTGGCTAAAACTTTAAGAACTGTATTGAATAGGAGTACTGGGAGTGGGCATTCTCAGCTCATTCTTGCTTTTAGAGAAAATGTTTTAGGTTTTTCCCATTCAGACGCTGTTGGCTGTGGGTTGATCTTATGGTCATTAATACATTGAGGAATGATCCTGCAGTGCCTCATTTCTTCAGGGCTTTTACCCAGAAGGGATATTGAATTTTGTCAGAGGCTTTTTCTGTAGCAATTGAAACAACTATGTGATTCTCATCCTTGATTCTATTGTGGTTTGTTACATTTACTGAATCATATTTACCCCCTTTAAATGAAGCTAACCTTGTCTGTTTCTGGTGGCAAAAGAATCAACATTCAGGGCCACAGCTGTGCAATTCCTTCAAGAAAAATGTTATTAAATAACTACTCCACCCAGAACAATTAGATGCTGATAATAATGAAAAAGCAGATTAAATCTCTATCTCTATGATGCATATAGAGGCAGAACAAACAAGCAACATGTATGAAGTATGTAAGGAGTAAACACATCTGAATATAGAGAAATAAAAGAGATTAGTCTTAGAAGGAAAGTCGCCTTTAAATGAGATGATTATCTCAAGTAAAGGCCATAAGGACCTAAGAGGAAAAAAAAATCCATGCAAATGTCTAATAAAAAACTATGCCAAGGAAAGAACAGAAATGCAGGGATCCTGAGGTAGAAGCTTGTTTGTGCAGGGACTAGAATGGTGTGAACCAAGTTGAGTGAAAGGAAATGAAACTAGAAGGTTAGTAAGAAATGGATCTCGTGTAACCTTTTAGGCCATTACAAGAATTTTAGCTTTGACTGTTAGAGGTCAACAAATGTTTTCTGGGCACATAGAGGAATTGTATCCCCCCACACACACCCCACTTAATGCTACATGTGACATCATGGATGTCATTTATTCCAGTTCCTCATCCTTTCTTTGCCTGTCCCCATGCCTTGGCCTCACTGCTAAGCTGTGCTTGTAGCCACATAGTTAGATAATTCTCTACTGCTTAGCTGTTCCTTTGGTCACATGACTTGTTTTGGTCAACAGGATATAGATAGATACAATACAAGTAAGGATTTGAAATGCGCACGTCCAGTGTGGCTGGTCCTGTTGAATCTCTGCTGTCACTATGAACACAGGCACTGGCTAGCCCCCTACCCAAGGACGAAGGTGTGAAACATGTAAAGACCCAGGAGGACTTGCTGCTTAAGGTAGATCACCTAGCCTAGCCTAGTCCAGATCATGTGACCGCCAACATTCCGTAGGTGTGTGGTGGATAAGCTGCTCTGTAGGGTCCCGACTCTTCCTTCTCCTGCTGTGAGGTTGAAGCATGTGTCAGGGCAGAGACGCCACCACCTGGGTCTCGAGTGACCATGTGGAGCACAGTCCATGAGACTCACACCAAGACATACAGCTTGAAAAAGAAATAAAAACCTGAAGTGTTAGGTGCTGTAATGTTTTTCGTTCTGATACTTCAGCATACTTGAGTTTAGCTAACACAGGAAGTCTCACAGGGTTTTGAAACGAGGAATGACATGATGTGACTTTTACTACATAAGTAATGGTGGCTATGTTGAGAACAGACAGAAGGAGGTTGGGTGGATGTTAGAAGACAAATTAGAATGTAGCTCTTATAGCACTGATGCAGATATGTGATTGTGGTGGTGGCTTCCACTGTGAAGAGGTCAAGGGACAGCAAGAATCCAGGAGGTGGGACAGTGAGGCTAGAAACTGCCTAAGGCAGGATCATGTGTACACTTAACGCTTGGGCAACCAGATGCCAGCTCCCTCCCACCCCCTCCTCTAGCCCTCTCCCCAAGAAGCTGGCCACAAGGAGAGTAGCTCCTGTTCTCCCCAGGTTCTGACAGACTGCCCAATGGGAAAGGGGCCCTAAAGGAGGCTAGGAAAAGGTATGAGGTTGGATCCATTCAGACTTAGAATGAGTCCAAATCACCTGCAAGGATTATTGAGCAGAATATGGGGCCCAGCCCCAGAATGTTTGATTTCTGTTCAGTTCCTGAGTAGGACTTGAAGGTTTGCATTTAGAGCAAGGCATGAGGTGAGGCTGATGTTGTTGGTCTGTAAGAGTGTACTTCGAAAGCCAGTGGGTGTGGTGTGCTTTCCACCCATATCCTCCATGTGGGTCACTCAGCTGGGTCACGTCCCTAACAGAAAGGCACCACCCCTCCCAAGCCAGCTTGCATGCCGTGCCTCCCTCCCCTCTGGAATGTCCACAACTTCTTCCTGCACTCGTCTTTCTCTGGGCAGTGACAGTTCTGCTTCTGATGTATGAAAGTGCCTGCTCTATGACCAGGTCCTCCTCTACGCCACACTTGCACCTTGATGATTAGTGTCTAAGTAAGTGCACCCTCCTCGAGTTCATTAGAGTGAACCATCTGACTTGCTGATGTAGTAGTGCTGGATATAAATGAATAAGCATTTTTTCAAAGTACATGGTGTCATTTAGAAATTCCCCCAGATTCAGCATTTGGAGGTCACCACTAAACGTTGGCAACAAAAACAGCACATTTGTGAAAGAATTCGTGGAGGATGTAACTTCAAATTCCTCCAGCCCCATAAACACCTTAAGTAATACTTGCTGCAATTATGATGGGGCTCTGAGTCATCAGTGGCTCAGTTTGCTATTCAACTAAATACCCGAGCTCTGTGTGAGGTGTCCTACGCCCCTCTCCTCCCCTAACATTGAGTCACTTAGCAAGTTCTGCAAACCAATCTATTGCCACAGCTCTTCATAATTAAAATGAACTGGAGACACCTGGAAAGCTTTCTGGTCCCTAGTACAGACCTCTGACTCAGTAGATCTGGATGATACCAGAACATTTGCTTCTCTAACAAGCTCACAGTGATAGTCATGGGACTCATTCTTAGAACCAGAGTTTGGAAGTCATTGACCAGTGAGCTCTCTCCTCCCTTTCCTTTCTCTCATCAGCCAGTTTACTCTAATGTCATTTGTCTAAGCTACGGCATCCTCCAAGTGTATCTGCCTGCTCCTGGCCTCAGCTTTCCTTTCCTCCATAGTCTATAAGGCTTCCTTAGAGACAAATTTGCTGAAAGCAGAGAATCCAAGCCCACGATCTTCAGATGAAGGAGCCGAACTTGTAGTACCACCTTTCACTCTCACCACTTCCCATTTAACTGCACTCCAGGCACGTTGAATTATTCATTAATTATTCTCTGCATACAGCTTTGTCTCAAATGTGGCATTCTCTTATCTGGAGTTGGTCCCTCTTTTCTGAGAGTCTAACCCTCCCCTAGTCCCTCATTTGAGCAGAAGGCCCTCCCCTGAGGCCCTCTCACACACACTGCATGCAGGTCACATTGTAAATCCCTACAGTCTACCCACCACAGGTTGAGTCTTTCCCTCTGACCTCCAGGTCGACAGATGGCTGTATCATGTCACACATATCTACTACTGCTCATGGCTCACAAGAAGGCAAAGTCCCAACCTATCCATCAAATAATGAACATGCTGCCTTGTTAAGGCAAGTTTTGGGTACAAACTTCAGTGAGGTTTAAAGCACAAACCATTTTCTAGTTAACCTGCAATAAAGTGGAGAAGCCAATGAACCATAACAATATATCCCCTGATAAGCTGATAACTTAGTAAATTAATAATGTCACTAGCACAGTAAAAATTAAAGAGATGTGGATAAACCCAGGTTATAACCTTAAACTTTAAAATTCTCAATACTATGCTCTCAAAAATAAAAATAGATTTGTTGCATTCAGGGATTAATTTGCCTAAATCTACAAATTCTTTGACATAATTCCTTTACTTTTTTCTTTTCCTATTACAAAAGCTTTTATTGAATTAAGTCAAGATTTTTAAATAACCACTTTTACATAAACTAATCAAAAACCTTCCTTACTCTAATGAATATGTAAGATACACCACACCCCCCAAAATGATGACTTATTCAGTATTTAACAACTTATTTTTAATCTTTTATGTATTTATTTGGTATAGGGGTCTCACTACACAGCTCAGCATTATAATGACCCTTCTCTCTCAGCCTCCCCAGTGCTGGATTTATAGGCGTGTGCCACCACGCCCAGTTTCGGTGGCCAGCTCAGTACCAGGGATTGAACCTGGGTCCAGGTCCTTGGGTTTTCCAGGCTGGCAATTAGACCACCAAGCTATCTCCCCAGCCCGGTATTTAACAACTTAAAGAAATCCTTTACTGATCAGCCAACCTGGAGTAAGCTGCTTTTGCAATTAGCAACACCAAATAATTTTTCTTTTGCATTGAGCAAAAACTGCATCATTTAACACATACATTAATTGACAAGCAGAAAGTTAGGCAAGAACTAAAGGCTCAAGTGGGACTAAAGGCACAGGGAGGCTGAATCTCTGTCCTGTGCCAGCACACTCTAGCATCCTGTGGCTTTCAGATGTCCTTGTCATTGAGCCTCACTTGATGACACAGAAGGTGGAGTCAATACCTGAACACATGGCTTGACCACAAGCTTACATCAGCACTGCGAGACACAAAAGCCAGAAAGCTGGAGGGAAATTCTATGTCAGGGACCTTGTGAAGTCACAGACTTGCATGTCAGGAGGTGGGGCTCTTGAGATGAGACAGGAAAATGAACAAGAAATATTAGGTCTCTGGGCACCAGTGCTTATGTGCTGGGCTTTGTCCAGTTTTCTTTTAAATGTGTCCATAAGGGCTGGCCAAATAGCTCAGCAGACTAGAGCGCCTGCTTAGGCAGACACAGTGGCTGGAGTTCGATCCCCGGCGTGCCGTGCCAGCCCCACCCCTGGGGCAAGCGGAGATGGTGTTTAAGACTGGGCATAGTGGCACACACCTATAATCCCAGTGCTTCAGAGGCTGAACACCGGCAGATCATTACGAGTCTGATCTATGTGGTGAGACCCTGTAGACACTCTAGACCCTTACTAAAATACAAAAAAAAAAAAAGATAAGTAAAATAAATGTGTCCATATT
Source organism: Tympanoctomys barrerae (assembly GCA_002564285.1). Lineage (NCBI taxonomy): Eukaryota > Metazoa > Chordata > Mammalia > Rodentia > Octodontidae > Tympanoctomys > Tympanoctomys barrerae. The sequence continues at coordinate 23,842 of NDGN011483199.1, forward strand.
TGTGTGTGTGTGTGTGTGTGTATGTACATGCTAATGCCTGAGAGAAGCAGAGAGAGACATAGACAGAGACAGACAGACAGACCAAAAAAAAAAAAAAGAGAGAGAGAGAGAAATAGGGTAAGTTTTACCTTGTACATGGAAAAGCTATAAAGATAAATATTCAAAAGTCACTGATAAAAATAGAATGCCACTGAGTGCTGAAGTTGTTTATTTGTTCAACAAAAGTTTTCAAAAACTCTCTTGAGAATTATTAGGTTTAAAGAGTTTAAAAACATTTTTGAGTCTTTTAATCATTGTCTTAACAGTTGTGTGATTCATCACTGTTTCAAAGAGGCTCCCTTTCCCAAGTGCACCTTGTGGACAGCATTGTAGCTTCTCTGCAAGACAGTTGCCGTTGTTCTGTGGAAAGCAAGCTCGTCACCTTCTGGCGAAGCGTGGCGGAAGCTTCTCTCTCAGCTAGCGCACTCTCAGGCTTGCGGTGACTCCGCACTGCTGGTGAAATGCAACTGTGTGAAGCTGTGAGCACCTTCACGGCCAACCAATCTTCCATCTGGAGCTTGTACTCCTCGTGAAAAGATAAATGCTCGGCTCTTCCCTAGTAATAAATTCAATCAAACTCATCTCCGAATGGCCCAAGACTTAACACTTAATTTTTAGTGAAATGAATGACACTGTACAAATTTACCTGAGGAAACCTAATGATTAGATTCTTAGGGCGGAGAGGAGTGGTGAGCCCAGCACGGAGTCAGAGGGAATGTCAGGGGTTCAATTGTGCTGTCTGAGAAAAACCTATTATTAAAACACTTTAAAATTAATTAAATAAAAAGTAGCTCCAGTTAGTATACATGGTAAGATGTATGAACACTTGGTGAATATAATTTTACAGCATATGTACTTTTGACTATGTGAAAATTTGATCCAGTATACTGCATCATAATATTAAGGAGGGTATAGTAGAGGACAGAAGGCATTCCAAAGAAAAGGAATGAATTGGGGAACTGAGTGGGAAGATTTCTGAGCATATAGAAATATCCAATGCAGAAAGGCTACCTGCTGTGGACTGAGTGAGTTCTCACAGAGAAGCCCTAGTATTTATTAGACTGAGTGAGTGCTCACAGAGAAGCCCTGGTTTCTATTGGACTGAGTGAGTTCTCACAGAGAAGCCCTGGTCTCTATTGGACTGAGTGAGTT